>KZ506631.1:134592-160837 GCA_002844005.1 Limosa lapponica baueri
TATATATATATATATGAAATATATGTTCATATATCAATATATGAAATAGCCTAATTAATGTTCAATCACTTGGACTTCTTTTTTTTTTTTTTTTTAAACTAAATTCAAACATAGAGGCACGTGTCTCATGGGAGTTGTCAGGGATGATCAGCTACTGTTTCTAAAGCATTGTCATGATCTGTAAAATATTCATGATTCATATACTGTAGTTTAAGGAAAGTAGTGGAATTCAAGAAATTGTAGTTTTGTGGGAGGTGGTATAGCTTCCTTAATGAGCTATATCTGCCAGTTTTAATGAGCACAAGGACTTTTCTCAGTTCCTTTCTTACAGGACTTATCAACAAAATAAGTCCATTGCTTAGTTTTTCAGTTTTATAGCAAGGCTGCTATTGTATATCCAGTGTTAAGAAAAATAACTAAAACTGCAGTTAAAATGCGTTTTTCATTTTCCTTTTTTTTTTTCTTATGTCCATTTTCTCATGGTTCTCTAGATAGCAGAGATGATTTTCTAGATCCTAGATGAAGCCGTTTAGTGTCTGTCTGTGAAACAGCACTGACTTTGTAGCTTATCAGTGCTTGTCAGTACTCCTTCTGGACCTTCCACCCACTGTGATTTGCCAGAAGGTGATTCTGGCAAATTTGTCATGCATCTGCTTTGTTAAGCTGGTTAGGAAAACCTGCCTTAGCTGTACAAATAAGCCATTTATTTATGTGTTGTGTAGTCTCCACGTTTTAAAAAATCTTCATTGTCCTGCATTGAAACTGTTTTTTTCTACTTCAAGAGCTGCAGAATGTGTGTGTCCTCAGTGAGCAGCCTAGCTTAAAAACAGTAACAAAAACAAACAAACAAACAAACAAAAACGCTCAGAGAAGCTAATTGTCTCTGTGTGTCTTTGACATGTAATAATCCATCCAGGAAAAAAATAAAACACAAACAAAAAAATCCCCAATGCTCTTGTCAGTTTTTTTGCAAACTTGCAAATGCAAGAGGATAAAACCCCAAATTTGAAAGAATCAGTGGGCTTGTCCTGTGCAGACCGTATAGGGAGCATAATTCGGAATCCAAAAACAGAATTAAAAGAACTTTTTCCCTTGCAGTTATTGCAAGATTTGAAGGTGAGACACCTTCAAATGAGTCTGGGCACAGAGATGCCACATCAGATGGCAAAAGGAAATTATCCTGTGGAGAATGACTTTCAGAGACTCATAAGGTTCATGTAGTTACTGTTAGCATACTGCGAACAGGGGCTCAGAAGCTGCTTTTGTTGACTTACACAATGAGATTACAGAAAACTGGAGATTATAGAAAGGGAGTAGACCCAGGAACCCACAGAGTATTGTTTGTTGAGCATGATACTGAAACAGAACTGCCTACAAATCCTTATTCAGTTCCACAGTTCCATGTAGGGCTAGGCACAGATTCGCACACCTTTGCAACATTTGCTGTCTGCTTGTGGAAAAGCTTTGTTTGTGACTCTCCAGGACCTGGTCAGCAGTCTACATGACAAGTAATATTCTGATTTTTGTCATGCTTGGATTTTGCACTATGTTTCAGTTTACAAGTTATTTTCAATTTGAACTTTGTTTTTCCAGTTGTTAGAAAGTTACAAAAATATGAGTACGTATAAATTAGCTGCACTGTTCTTCAATTAATTCTTATATGAAACCATGGAGTTTGAGGGTAAAAACTTGTGTAGGTCCACTCTTCTGGAAAGAAACAGGTATGTCGAAAGGTTTCTCTGAACTATTTATATGTAAGGAGAGCAAGCAGTCTACAGAAACCAATAAAGTGGCACCCTGTGTCTCAAAATTAGCAAGCAACTTGAGTTTGATTAAATTTGATATTGGATTCAGCAAGTCAGAAAGTTCTTACCTAGAACAATCTATAAAATTAATCAGCCACAAAATACCACATGCAGATTGGCAAGCTCTCCATCCAAGAAGTTTTAGAAAATAAGCACAACTGGCACTTCAGATTCCCAGCACATATGAGAACAATGTGCTTCACAGCAGTTTGTCACAAACCAGTATGCATATTAGCAATTCATTACTCATTAAGGCTGCCACATGTGCAATAAATGCACATGCATATGATGCTATTCCTGGGAGTGCTGCTTGATTGTGTGGATTGGTTATGGTGTCTCTTGTCACACAGAGTCCCCTCTGTAAGTAAATGCTTGCTTCTGGTTTCACAGATGCTATTTGGAGTGCAGCAGGGCAGAAGCCTGCACAAGGAGTTTGTTGTGATAGCTTAAAGGCATCAGCATTGCAAGTGCCCATTGTACTGCTGCTGGAGAACCCTAAGGAAAATAATGTGATATTTCATTTGGATTTTAAGTTCTGTGGTAAAACCTCAAAAGCTATGGCAGAATGGGCTAGAAGAGTTCCTCCATAACTGCATCCCAGAAGAGACCTGGCTGGGAACAAAGTTCCTAGTCCGTGATCATATGAAAAAAGGTTTCTCTAGTTGCAAAAAGCCAGATGTCTTCAAAGCACTGTTGTTAGGTATCTCGTTAGTGCTTCCCCCACTGCTGTTTATAAACCTTCTTCTGATGTGCTGTACAGGCTATGCAGAATGAGGGAGTAGTACTCTTTTCAATTTTCAGCTCTAGGTAAACAGTCTGCACACCATAGTATTAAAAATCTCCACCCCAGGTTGCTCCAGGCCAGTAGCCCAGGAGCTTGTTTCCCAACTCTCATTTATTCACCATGAACCTGTATCAATGTTAGCCTGGGGAAGATAGTTTGTAGACTTTTATATTGGATAGAGCTTTCTGTTGCCATACTGTGATGCTGAAGGAATGGGGACAAATTTTTTGTCCAGGTCTTGTGATAGGTTCGGGCAGGATTATTTCATGCTGAACTTCTGAAGCAACTATGTCTGCAAACCAACAAAGTCCTATGTTGCACTTATTGGCCTACTCCCCCGGTACAGAGGGAAATTCTGACCCAGAGTTGTCAAAAGCTCTTTTATGACCTTTTTGGCAGTTTCCACCATCCTTACACATTGCTGCAATCCCCAAAAGGGCTTTCCGGGACTCTTTGTGCAGTAGATGCTTCTCTGGATATCCTTCTGAATTGCTGCATATGCTGGCTGCGGTCAGCAGGATCTCCCTTAGTCAGTCTGTACACCCAGCCCTCTGGAGAGGGATCCACAGGGGATGTGACTTGGTGAGACTGAAGAGTGGGGTGGATAGAGGTTTATAGTTTACCACAATTCAGAATGATACTTACTGTTGTTCAAACAAGTTTATAATAAAATATTCTGCAATATTTTATTATAATATTTGAAATATCCTGCAATACTGAGAAGTTAGTAATGAGCATTGCTTTTTTTGTGAAGCCTCCTTTCTCATTGTTCTAGTCTAGTCTTTTTGCTCAGATAATTCTTAGTCAAGGTCAGTTTGTTCATTACTAGAAAGCAACTGTTCTTTCTCCCCAGAGTTTAGTTTCAAGGCCTCAGAGATACTGCATTGTAAGACAGCAGATCATTAGAATTGATTTTAGAAAATTATTGTTCAGGGTCATTGTTTATTATGTTCCACGGTTGCTGCATCATACTTTTTCATAATTGCAATCTCTACTTCACCAACATATTTTGAAAGTTCGGGTGATTTGAATTGAAGCAGGTTTTGGCTTTGTGTGTTGTTCTTTTCTCCTTTCTCTCTCTTCCCATTCCCCCACCCCACCCCTGGTTAATTGAGAAATTAAGTAGATAACTAAGTCTTATACTGAATGCCCTTTAAGTATAGAGCGTAATCACTTGTCTAAATCATGCTGCCTGTTTTGACTTTAAACAATTTGGCCCTCATAGTGAATTTATAAGGTCTCATTTGTGCTCAGGCTCCAAATGAGTGTTAGTAGATGTTGGCAAGAGGAAGGAGCTAACCACTGTGAAAGTTTGTGGTCCATACTTGGTGACTTCCCGCAAGATATATCATTACACTCAAGAATTCTTGATTAAATATCACTCCTCCTCTTTTTGGTTCGGTCAGCAGAACATTGAATCTAATTTTATACCAGAGCTGACCTAATTTTAGGAAACTAAGTTCCTGTGGGGCCTGTATTACTCCCTAGCCTATTTTCTGTGAGGCCCTCTTACAAGGGAATATCTGAGGCTTGTCTTGGAGTCTAAAAACCTTAACCAAAGGCAACACGTACAGCTATTTTCATGTAGGGTCTTCTTGCTTGCATGAGATGTACCCTGCTGGAACTTTTCCTTTAAGATTTTATTTAGGCAGCGATTATTGTGATTTATTGCTGCTTCTGGTCACAGTAAGGGATGGAGCACAAAGGGAAATCAAATTATTTGAATTTCTTTCAATCAAGTACATTTCCCAATCATGCTTATTTTGAATGCTAGTATTCAAGCCTTCTTGAATATCTCCCATTATCATGTGAAAGTTTAGGCCTGTAAATAATAAATTAAATACATCATAGCAAACTGAACAAATGGTTTCTAGGGAAGCCAAGTAATTTTATTCTCTCACATCCTTATTTATTGCACAAACATTTATACAAATGGAGGGGGGGTGTTTATCTTCAACCTTTTTTCTTGGCTCACAGACAATCCCTTCTTCTCTTAAAACGGTGATGATTCTTACAGCAACAGCTGGAAAACAGAGAGAGCTGAAAGAAAGTGCTCTTTTCAGGGAAGCTAAGCACAACACCATGCCTGCTTCCCTTTGACACATCGAAATGCCATTGTTCAGCTATTGCTTACACACTTTTCCTGTTTTAATGTACCTGAGCTGTCGCTGTTGAATAGTATCCATTGTCTGTGATAAGCTGTGAATAGGGGGATGATGAAGCGGTGGCTTCCTGGAAAGGAGCAGAATTAATCTTCAGAATTCCCCATCCCTTATAAAAGGCCTTCTGACAATTTGAAAACTGACAAGTGTGAGCTTTGTTAAAATTCATGTGACTTGGAAAAAAGCCCTGTTGGATTGTCCATTTAAGCACATTTTTAGGCTGGAAGCTTTTACTAGCTAGTTACAAATATATTGATTTTTTTAAAAAGAAATTATTGACCTTTAAAACCCTGGAGTCAGCTGCTGCCTGGCTTATTGGAGACGTTTGGTTATATATATTCACAGAGGCCTATGCAAGAGCTGGCAGTTTTGAGTTAGACCCAAAGCAATGATCAGAAGTAAGGGGGTGGGTGATGATGAAAGCACTATATTTACATGAAATATAATTACACAAGACTGACTGCAGAAGGCTGAGATACCACTTACAGGACATCGGTCCACATTTCCTCACTTCTTCTGTCCCCTCCCTGGGACAATTCTCATGCCACTTGCAATTTTAAAAACTTGGTTTATTCTTCTCTTTTGTGCCTGTCCCACACGTGCTGTCGTAACAGTTAGTAGTAACTTTGTTTAGTAATATTAGCAGCTTAGTACTCTCAGAAATGTGTGTGATTGTCAGTTTCTGAATGGGGGCTGGATGTATGTACCACTAATTGTCGTATTTACCAGAGGAGGACTGGACTATTTCTCTTGTGTCTTGTTGTATTTACATTTTCACCTCAGAAAATAAATTGTTTCCTAAATTCAGGCAGAGGAACAATTTTCTGGCTGTCAAAACATATCAAGAAGCAGTATATGAATGAGATATTAGTCACTGTGAGTTAACACTACAGATCTGAGGATAAAAAACAAAGCTGTTATTTAGCAATTATAGATTGATGATAGATTAAATAATACATACTGGGGTGTTTTTCTCTTGTTTTTCTTCTGATTTTCCTTCTGTAAAATGCTCAGTTAATATCACAGAATTTCCCATCCCCAGCAGGTTAAATGGTGCAGAAGGCTTGGCTCTGACATATCCAAGAAATTCAGTGAAAAAAATTTGTCATGATTTAGCATGGCTCTGCATCACAATAGGTGAAAATCAAATCCCTACTTATTTCTACAGCTTTCAATTTTTATACTAATGTTATACTGGCATCCACAGTTCTTCCTTTCATTGTTTCTTTCCTCAGCAGATGACAGATCTACAGCAGACTACAGACTACTCTACTCTTTCAATATTTTTAAGGAGATGTTCGCACCATGGTCTTTGTATTTCAGTGGTTGTTCCTAGGTCTTTTCTTTCTTTTGTGCATCACAAAATCCATTGCCCTGTACCACCTCCATCTACAAGACTCTGCTCCTGGGTGCCCGCCCTTGTGTACTGGCAGTGGGAGATTAAGCTGTCTTGACAATTTATGGATACTGAACTGTCCAACAGAAGGATCAGAATTTGTGTTTCCTCTCCCACTGCCACAGAGAAAATTCCTTTGTCCTCCAGTACTCCAGAATGATGATTGACGAGATGTTGAATTGATTCTGTAATGTACTATAAGCTAATGCCATAGTGACAACCATCTTTTGCTATGGTATCTGTTCTCCAACACCACCAGTCCCCATGCTCACCCCACCCCCCATCAGGCATTACCCCTGCTTCCATTGCACAAGGATTGTGAGCTGAACGTGCAGATGCCTTGTCAGAAGGTTGGGATCTAAAAACATATCTTTTAGTTCCAGCCCACAGTATTGACCATAGGACAACCCTAGAGCTGGGGGAGATAACATCTGTAACATCCACTTTATTTCATTCCGTTTGTATTTGTTTTTGTATTCTTTCGTATTCATTTGTATCTTAATCCTTATTTCTTTACTGATTCTTCCCTAAATCCACTATAAATGTGAGAAATGTTGAGAGTAAAGGAGGGGAGCAAATACGTTTTCTTTTCCCCTTAACTCTCATTTCTTTCCTTGATTTTCCAATGTGCTCTATCTCTCGCTCTCTCCCTGAGCTGTGTTCATTTTATTCATTAGCAGAAGCAATGCTGCAAACAGATTTTTCAGGTGGCAGTAGGGAGCACAGAGAATGGAGGGGACTGAGGAGTTTTCTCTGTCAGTTAATCCTACCACAATGCTGCACAGGGATAGTAGTCTCTCCTGGTCCTGTTCTCTCCTACTGCATAAAAGCCATCCTTTCAATTTTTGAATCCTTTATGGTATGTATGCATTTGGCTCCAGAGATCTTTATACGCTCCCTTTGCAAGACAGTGCACAAAGAGTTAACATTTACATTTACCTTTTGAGGTACAGCACTGATAAACTTTTGATTATTGTTAAACCCAGCAGATTTTCCTCTTTCCCCATTATGGTATCTAGGAACAGTATGCTGAAGGAAAAGTACATTATTCAGACAGGGAAAAAAAAGTAATAATGTGATGTTGTTGCAATTCTCTTGAGACTTCTCCAATTATTAATAATGTAGGTTTTTTAAATAGCAAGTGGTAGAAGTGCCTGTCATCTGTGTTGAATTCTAGCTCATGTTCTCTAATCACTTTTTCTTTCTTTTTTAATTTTCTCTTACCTTTCTGTGAGAACTGCATTTTGAGATGAAATTGCAATGCTTAGACAGGGCGAATGTGTTGCAAGGTAGGAAGCTTTAGGTTAGCTGGTTTGGGTTACGTGCAGGGAACAGAAGGAAATGATCCCATTCTGTTGTAATCGGCAGTTGTAAGGTCCTGCACTTGCAGCCTCTATTATCATTTTCAGGATCTGAAACTATTTTTATAACAATGGACTTATCTATACAAGGTATTAGGCTTGACACAGGTAAAATTGCATGAAATTACAGGGCTACTGTGGTATGCTGGAAGTAAGACTCAATTATTCAGTGGTCCCATTTGGCTTTAATATTTATGGATCTTTCTGCTAGGTTTTTTTTTCTTTTTTTTTTCATCAAATATCAAACTTCATTGCAAGCATAAATATCCAACTTAATTATTTTGAACTCCTGAGGTTTCAAACCCATTAAACAGCAGAAAGGCTCAGTAATTGTTTTATTACTAATATTGAAAGTGTAATAAAACTAGTGGCAACAGAGGACAGTGAGGAAAACAATGAGAAAAATGTAAAGGCATAAATAGCATCATTAAAGCTGTTTCACAAAAGATAAACATGACTGTCAGGTTAATATTTCAGACCATAGATAACAGTTTTAATTAACTCTTTCTTCCATTTCCCTGGTGAAGAAACTCGCTGTAGAATTATTTGGCTTTCTTAGTAGTGCAAGGCTTTCTGTATTGTTTCCTTTCCTTTCAAATCAGTTACCCGCTATAATGAAGTTAACAACTATAACGTAGCAGATACTTTCTGCAGTTCCTGGTAACATAGAGGTTGTCTTTTTTTTTAGCCTAATATTTTTGTCAGTTCCCAATTCTCTTCTGGCCTGGCCTCTAAGGGCAGTAGATGGGGTTATGCATGGTTCTTGGTGCCTCCTGGCGGGACATGGCATTGCTCTGCTGCACGCCACTGTAGTGGCGTCCCCAAGAAGGAAGCCTGACCTGCGTCCTGGCATGGCAGGATCTTATCTTTTACGACCTGAACTGTCTCCTGGATTTTTCTGGATGATTTCTAGTTTATTATGCATTCAGTATAGTAGAAATGATACAGCGGTCATGGTAAAGTTGTGAGGATGCGGGTGTAAGCAAAGCAGAGTTTGTAGGTGCTTTAGGAACTGGAGAAAGGCTAGTCTGCTCAACGCTTCCATGTTCTTTCCTATTTATGTGAGGATGCCTATTTAAATTTATTATTTCTGCCTACAACCTCGCCTGCAAAGATGACCAGATGTGACTTGTGAAGCTGCAGCTGAATTTAAGTTTTAGGGGTGGTTTTTTGCTTCTTTAGCATCTGGAACTGTTACGGTGTCATACATGCACATGTATCTATACACAGCACACAGGCTCATCTGGCTTTTGAATGGTTTATCTTTTTAAATATCATGACAGAACTTATAATGTTTAGAACCTAGAAAAAAACCGGAGTATTTTCACTGTAAAAGATGGAAAGAAGTCTGTAACAGAGTTACGTATCTTATTTGATGTTTCCACCACACGCTTTGTTTGTGCCCTTGTACATCTTGATGGTCTTGTCCCATAAAATTCCAGTATATCTCTGCAGCATGCAAATTCATCCTTTGCTATATGGTTTCGAGTAGTGTGTGTCTACAGGCTCCAAGATTCCTTAGAAATCAACAATCTCAGTAATTTTTTTTAGTAAAACCTTCTCCTGCATGGCTTTTAGTCTGGTTGCTTTACTCTGTGCATCATGGTATTGTACTCTATGCAGCCTACAAATCACTTGGATGATGCACACTTTGCTAAACGTTACCCAACATTGCTGGTGCCCTCAGGAATAAGAACGTTTTTCTTAAACACACACTGTCAACATGACAAGGTTGGGAAAGACACAAGGAGAAATAGGAAGGAAAAGCTTCATAGAACTTGTTGAGTATAGCCAAGATCAGTTTCAGATGTGTCATCCACTGGAACTGCTCTAGAGAATGTACTCTTTGCATTCAAAGGGTTTCCCTTTGAACTGTTGCTTATTCACACAGATTGTCTTTAACGCAGCATTCCTAAACTAGCCAATAACTCAATAATGAAATTGCCTCAAAACTAAAGAGAATACATGCCTAGCATACTTAGTTTCCTCATAATTTTGGAAATTTGAATTACAATCAAAGAAAAACAAGCAAGCAAGCTGATACTGAGTGAAAAGACTTTTCACATGTTAATGAAATGAACGAGAAGAAGAAAAGTATTTTTCTTTTGTTTCATTTGTTGAAAGACATCAGTTTTCACAAGTCCAAATTATATGACAAAGCTTAGAAGTATGGAAAAAGCTGCTTTGTGGTGAACGCAATATTGTTTTTATTTTGCTTGAGCAAGAAAGAACTAAAATGGTGCCTTGGAAACGGCACCATCTGTGTTTTATCTGGGAGAAAATGCAAAGCACTGTTTGGAATAAATAAAGAAATAATACGGATTTTAATGGAAAAGGAATTAATCCTAACAAAATAATTAAATAGAAATTAAAAATTGCTGATGTTAGTTTAAAGAAGAGTCTATTAAGACTTAGTTTTGATTAAAATGGCTATATTACCTTGTATTTATAGTAGGTTCTGACACTACATTCACACATGTATCCTGAGATACACTACACATTTCTTACATAATCCTTTATGGTTTGGTTAGTTGTACTTTTCACTGGTGTAGGTGGTCAACAGGTCAAGTTCTATTGGACTGAAAATGCTACAAGAGCATGGTCGAGTTTGTTAAGGAATACCAAAGTTGAAGGCAAAGAAAGCAATAGTACCTCTCCAACAGATTTGTTCATGCCAAATTTACAGGATGTTTGAAACTAAGACTTCGTTACTCTGAGGAAAGAAAAATGATTTCATCAAAAGGTAGTGTCTAATCGTAAGGGTTGGATGCCTGACTTGCATAGCATACATGCCTTATTTTCATCCCTATGAACATCCTCAATAGACTAAGATTAGATTTGATTGTAATTGGAGAGACTGTATTACAAGAAGTTCCTGGAAAGCAGCGTAGCAAGTGTGCAAAATGTTCCCTGTTCTAAAACTAGTGCCTGTGTACAGTTCAACTTAAAACACTATTTTATTGATGATTAATAGAACTGTTCAAAATGTTACCTGCAGGCACTGTGCAATGAGGAGGTAATCTTGACTTTGTTCAGTGTGCAATGAATAGAGCTGCAGGTGCCTCACTTGGTGACATTAATAGTGAACCATGAAAGTGACTAAGTGGGCTTGTTGCAATGGAGAATGAAATTTTACCCGTCTTGTGCATGTCTGTGTGCAGGAGAGTATGGTTTATCAAGTAGTTGAGATGAATTTGATACCTTTTCTAGAGGTTGTTACCAAGAGCTGGTATGTTCCTGATGTGTAAAACCTTGTTGATTTGTTTAGAGCTCTTCGTCTTTGGATGGGGTTTTACTTTCAAATGAAATCTACAGAAATAAGCGAGAGCTGAAGTGAAGCAGCTTCTATTTAAGTTGATTTTTTGAGCTGAAGAACTTGGCTGAACCTTCATCTTTTCTGAATGAAATCAATTATAAGACTAAATCCACTTAACTAACTACAGCAAAACTTATTCCTCTCCTGATCTAAGATTGTGGAGGTGAACTGTGAAGTGGGATGTGAAACTCAGAGCTGAGGGCATTCTCGGCCACCCATCAAAGCAACTGCCTGACTCCACTTGGTTGTTTTGTGCGTGGTTTGATCTTTTTAGGCTCAATCAGAGCTCCACAGTTGAGCATCTCTGTGTCTTAGGGACGTTTCCTACTGATTCCGGTGTAGCAGATATGTGTCTTATGCTGCTTGAACATGTAGTTACATTGATAGTGGATTCTTTGGAGTAAGGTAGGTAGGACAGTAGGTAGTATTGCACTAGCTGCTCTCTAGCAGTGCAACTAATTTCCTTCTTGCTGTCCACCCCGCTCAGCAGTAAATGAGTGACCCGAGAACCTGATCATAGCTCAATAGCATTGAAAGTGCTTATTTGTTTATTTTAGTAGAAGTATTACACCAAAAATGAAGCTTCACAGAAAGGCCAGCGATAACCCCACACAACCCATACAAGTCCTATCACCTGGACCGTAGCCAGACCATTTTTTTGGCAGTGATATTAAGTGCTACACTTTTCCTTAATAATTCATGTTGCAACAAAGAAGCCTCAAATTAAAGCATGTGTTTCTGCTTTACAAACCGCTCCTTACACATGTGCTGACTTTGCAGCTGCTTCCTGCCACCTTTGACTTCTGTAATTAGGACAACCGGCGAGCTCAGCTAATGATATTAAACTGACTGGTCCACAAGTCTAGAATGTCATTTATCTCAAGGGTTTAATTTGCTGAGTATGGGGCAGTACAATACAAGGTTTGCATGCGTGATAGATGTAACTTGATTTTTTTAGCTCTTGTTGCCAAGTTACAATAAACTGTTATCACAGTAGATCGTCTGCATTTAAATGGATGAAGATTCCACCTGAAACAAGCCGTGCTGATGAAAGCTGTAATATACTGATATCTCTGCAGACAGGAAAATAAAACAGAAAACCCCAACTTGGGAACAGGATAATTTTGTATTCTAGACATTAGCCAGACAGGCTCAAAAATAGCTGTTCAGAGCCTAGAGACTATGACATGTGCTACAGTAGCAAGTGACTAAGAACTTGCATACAATAAATAGCTACTAATTAAAAAAAAAATAGCATTAATATTGTCAGGTGCTTAAAGACAGAATTACAATGATCTGTTGTTTGAATTGCACTTTAGAGTTACTTTCCCTGGAAATAATCTGATACTCTTGCAGTCAGATATCATATCTAAATGCCAAGAAAAAAGGTAATTTTTTTTTTAAAAAAAGTACTGAAGTCTCTGTAATTGTTCAAATTATTAGAAATTATCTTAAAGCATAATGCTGGTAAATGCTTTCCACTTTTATCAAGTGGAAAAATGTACTGTATTCTGATGGAAAATGAGGTAGAATCCATGCTGACATGTCAAGCTGTTGTCCTACCTCTTCCTGAAGATCCGTACCAAAGTCCTTTACGTTCTCTGAAATAAGAATCTCTTTTCCCCTAATCCATCTAAAAGATTGCATGGAGGGGCAGGAACTAAGGGGAGTGTTTATTACTGCCATCTTTGAGTTCATTCCAAAAATATTCATGCTGGGTCAACAGTGTGGGTCTTGGTGACTACCTGGAAGCTGAATGGTGTCCAGTGTTAACTGCTGATACCTGTTTGGTCATCTCCGTAGATATGATCAACGTGGGACCTGTCATCGTCTTTGAGTAGAGATTCCTTTTCATAGCAGTAATGTCAGGACAGGTCTTTGTGGGTTTAAAAGTCACCTCTTAATAAACTGATTGCCAGTACACAGGAGATCAGAACAAATAGAATGTGTAAGATATTGCAGAAAAATACTGTATAATATGTAAGAGACATAGGTACATCCAGTTAAAATTGCAATACTTTCCACTGTACAGAGAACATGTAAGCCAAACCAAATGTCTTTACTGCAGTTAGACCATTAAAGATCTGAAGGTAAGATTGTGCGATTCTGCAATGTGCACTAGCTAGTCTGATACTCTGTTTATAGATTTAGAAAAGCATGATGGTGGGTTAATTTTAAAGGTGTCACCTTCTGAAGTAAGCCATTTGGTAAAAAGCATTGGATTGACAGAAATGAAGCTGCAGACATTCAGTGAAATCTCATCATTAAAATCACAACTAAAAGCTGTCAATCGGCCCCAGCAGAAACCTGCTTAGATAACTCTGCTTGAAATACTGCATCTCCTCAGAAAATGGAAGAAGGGAATTTTGCCAGGATTTCAGAATTGGGAGAAGCAGCTTCTCCCTTTACTTTAAATCGCTGTGCCAGAGCCATGTACTGTCCTTGCAAAAACCCTCCTGCAACACTGAATTTTTGATTCACAGCAGAAAAACCACAAAGAGGAATGCAAGCAGAATATGTAGTGCAGCACTGCCTGTGCTTCGGCAGACTTGTTCTGGTGGTTTCGCTGAGCACTACTTCTGAAAAGCCTGAAAATGGATCATATCTATATGATCCTACGAGAATCCCTCAGAGGGAGGCGAAATGACAGGGAAGCGTTTCTATGGACTGTGGAATTTCAACTCATTAAAGTGATGAAACAACTGCTGTGGGAATGAATCCCCGCAGAGTCCATGACGGACGCCTGATACACTATATTCCCAGTGGCAGAACACAAAAGCATGCCTGATCATTTAGCAATATTGAGAAGCTTCCTGTATTCACAGGAGCAGGTGGCAGTGCTGCCGTAAAAGTTGCATTAAGGGAAGAAAATGCAGTCCCTAGGCTGTATTTTGACCCGCCGTCTCTCACCCTGGGCGTAGCTGGGTGGCACGCACAGGGTTAACACCAGAAAGGCACACTGGTGGTATGTAATGCCAGGTGTTCAGACACCCACCGAATTAGTTCCAGTGCCAGCTTTTGTACACAGCTTGGCACCCTCAAAGCGTCTGGCGGCTTTAGCGTAAAAAAGACTTTTAAATCTCTTACCTTGGTCTAGTCCAGTGTAGCTTTTGGGTTGTTCTCCGTCCACTACCAGAAAAAGAGAAATTAATGCCAGATTCCAGTGAGTCATCCTAAATGACAGAGTAGGCTCACTCTTTGCACCGGCTGCTGGCTGCCTCCGCTGTGTGACAGCTGCCGGCTGGCTGGGGAACAAGCGTGTCCCATTCTGCAGCCTGCGGCAGGGGGAGAGGGGAAGGCAGTGCTGGGGAGAGGAGGTGGGAGAGAAAGCCGGAGAGAAGGACCAAAAGAGAGAGGAGAGAGGCAGAGGCAGGAATATACCATGTGGCTGCGTGCTCCCCTTCTCTGCCTGCTGCTCAGCCTCGCAATGCGCTGCCGAAAAGTTACTTTTTAATATGTGATGCACTCTCTGATTTTAGAGCCTCCCCACTCCTGCCCTCTTTTCAGTCGATGCTCAGAGGAACTTCTCAGCATTTCGGCAATTACATTATCATCTCTCTCTTTTGGAGGCTGGCACGGATGCTGTACGCAGAATATGTTCAGTAAAGGATGTCTGTCTTGTGGCTGTGTGAAAAGCAGCACTTGGCTTCTTGCAGCAATTTTATAGGCTGTTTATCTGAGAGTGGGAAACCAAGGGCAAGGGCGGTAATTCTGGCATCAGAGAAAAAAAAAATAGAAAAAGATGTTGGGAAGCACAAAATCGTACACAAGATCGTTGGGGAGGGATTTCCTGGTTACTCCAAACAGAAAGAAAAGTTAGAATAATTTCTGAGCCTCTGTTTTATCATCCTTGGATGGGTCTCTGCAGATCAGAAATTGGTTCTAGAGACAGGACCCTTCCTGGGGATTCCCAAAATAAATCTCAAGAGGAAAACGCAAGCTGTTGGAGTGGGTAACATTGCACTAAACAGCAGAAATTTCTCTGGGGAAACACTGCTAGTCTCTAATCACCCTAAGTCTCCGAAGTACAGTTTAATCATTTCCCTGCTCACACCCCTTGTATGCATATGTTTGTTTATACAAATATTTTTTTAGGAAACTAGTACAGGACAGCTTCACGGAACTTTATGCTTACTGGTAAATACTTTAGTGTCACTGGGAAAGAGAAAGAAGTATTTAGGTTCCCACTGTTTGCTAACTAATTCTTAGCCTCTGTCAAAGGGTTAGTCTGGCAGGCTTTTGAGGGCTTTTCAAGACTCTTTATTAAAATATGTGTAGCAGGATCTTAAGAAAATCAAAAGTGCTACTACCTCTGTGTCAAGCTATGTTCAGATGCTCTGAATATTTGTCACATTTATCTGCATCTAAAAAGGGCGGTGTTTCATATTTTATATTCCTGCAGTGTGAATGTGATTGGATGGTCGTAATCCTGATTAATTGGCACATAATTCCCAAAGAAAACTAGGGAAAGAAATAAGAAATAACAGCATAAACATGGAAGAGGTAAAATACATATACATTCTTGATTAGAAAACTGAATAGTTTCACATCTACTCCAAATGATTGCACCAGTTAAATATCCATTAGGTGTTCTGCCTGTGTTTCCCTCTGCAGAGTACAGAATGTTTGCTTTTATTCTGGTGTTATTGGATAGGGATAGTCCTGTGAGAATGAGATACGAGCTCTTCAGATCTTTTAACGTTTGATTTAATTATATATATATAATTCTGACTTTGCTAAAAGTATTAAGGATTTATCAGCCTCATAATACATAATGAAGCAGAACAGCATTCCATATCCAAGAGCTTGGGAAATGTTTCCTTAGGCTGATTGCAGGCAAAATCATACTTTGTTTTTTTCCCTGTAAATTTGAACCACTATAACAACCTTTTTTTTTTTAACCCATAATTTTCCACATCTTACGCTGTATAGTGGCATGAAAGTATATACCTGTGAACCATGTACTGCTGTAGAGTATAACGAGCTTTCCCCTTCGGCCTGTGAGTGAACAGCATAAAGAATATCCACAAAAGTGTTTAATCAGAACTCCCTGTGGATATAAATTCATCAGGAGAAATAGTTCTTTGGTACCATTGAGTGTTGAACACAGAGAAGTGCATCATCAGGGATAATCAGTTGTGTGTAAGATGTGTATCCACAGTTCATCCAGGTCTCTTAGAAGTCAACCAGAATTGTATGTGAATTTAAGATTAGCTGTGTAATAGACCTCAACTGAAAAATGATTGGGCTGAAGAAGAAAAGAACCTTTATACCATGGAGTTCAGCTGTTGTAACATGGACTTTGCTTTAGACACCGTATATTGTACTGGAGTTGTCACTAAGATCCTGTACTGCTGGGAAGACTCAAGAAGTGGGGAGAAGCAATGTAGGGACAGATATCAATGACAGAGGGTGTCACAAAATAATTAAACACATTTTTCTGAAGTGACAGACAATAGTGGCTGAGGCTGTGTATCGTCTCTGGTAGGGTGGGAGTGCATAGAGATGTGTCTGGAGCCAAGTCTGAAGGTGTGCTGGGGAGTCTGGGGTGCTGACACCTAACCTCAAACTGCTTGAGGAACAACAGAGTAATAGTAGGACGCTTGTCCTTGGATATGAAACTAAGCTTGGATTAATAATCTGCTGATGTAGACTAATATTTTGTAAGAGCATTCTCCTGAACTTTAATAATTCCCATATTAAAATTGGTCCAATATCTTCCATGATGGTTGCTCCCCCTTCTGTCTACTTGGTATTGCATAGAAGATGCTCATTAAGTATGTGAACTCTGTCTGCAGATGTGAACCTGAGCTGCATGTTTTGAAGAGATCTTTAGTTAATTGAACTCATTTGTTATTGTTGCCAGTATTACCTGGCAAAACAATAACACATACATATATGTTTCTGCCCACATAACTGATGTTTCTGTAGTCAGAAGTTGGCTGCTTACCCAGACATTTACTGATGGAGAAGAAATGAAGCAGGTGGATATAATCAATTGTTGTCCTTTTTTGAGCAATTAAAGTGACTGTAATTGACATTCATGCATGTCCAGAGAACCACAGACTTGGTATATTATTCTGTAGTACAGTTCATTCTACCTTTCACATTGATAGAAATGTCGCTGTATTGCCAACTCACGTTCCTATCAATGAATCATGAATACTAATATCAAAATGAAGATGAAAAATGTTTTAAAAGTAGGAAGGACTTTGAAATCTTTCTTTCTTTCTTTCTATAGCCTTGTCCTTTAAGTCCCTGAGAGGATACAGTATTAGTTATTTGCAAATTCCATTCTCCATTGAAATTTGACCCAATGTGAGAGGTTAAGGATGAATAGACCCAGTTTGTCCCCAGTTTGGCTGTGAGGAACGCTAGTATTGTTTTGGCAATTAACATTTGTACCGGAGTGGCGATACGGAGTAAATTCTAACTCCAATTACACTCGTACAGCTTCATAATGCACGAGCTGTATGAGTAAGACTGTCTCAGATGTCTGTTTATTTTTTTTAGTGGTACCCTTGATTTTTTGTAAAAGCACTAGCTGATGACAGAAATTACATTTTCTGGAGAGGTTGGTTGACATCCTTCTTGGGAGGTGATAGCGAGGATTTGGGTATGCTAGAATAGTCTTTAGGATACCAGTTGCCAAAATAATGGGAAGTCTTTGCTCCAGAGATGAGTAGGTCAAGAATTAAATTCTAAGTCAGAAGTTGGTAGGGTTGTGTACAAAAACTTGTAGTTCAATTGCTTTTCTCTGTAGCTGCCATAAAGCCCAGGATGCCTGGGGAAGCTGTGACACCTGTAACATTTCAATATTCAAAACCAGTTCAGGCAAACACAAGCACACAAAAGGGCATCTGGAACAAAGAACATACTTTTACTCTGAATATGGCTGCTGGGATTTTCTTTCTTTCCCATGTGCACAACAGTCACTGAATATACAAATAGAATGAGGTCAGAGCTGGTCCTTTTCGTTGACTTATCATCGAATGCAACAAAATCACTTGATTGTAGAATCACGTTTTGGATTGTTTAATTTTTTGCATAACTGGGCATGTTCCAAGAAATTACTAAAATCTCTGTAAACCAGTGGTTTTCCTGCGTTATTCTGAAGCTATATAAGCTATGTACTTATTTCTTTCTCAACCAAGTTATTATTGCTTCTCAATTTCATCCCTTCATACCTCTCTAGCTGCAAACAAAGAGAGAACAAAACTTTTTTTTTATTATTTTGCCTTTTTCTTTCAAAGCCATTCACTTTTGTGTTTAGTCGCAGTTAAGACTCCAGCTCAAGTTACACTTAAATCAAAATTTTGCACTTTAATCTAGGTGCTGAAAAAAATGTTACTTTAAACTCCACTAACAAATTCCAAGCATTACTCCTGCTATATCTCTTCTTGCAAACATTATTTTATTATTTTGAGGTTGAAGTAATGGAGTTTGAGTTCTGGAAAGTAATATAAACTTGAGAGAAACTTTAACCTTGACTGTTAAGGGCAAACCTACTCCAGTGATGATCTGCTAGGTATAGAAATCATTGATTTACAAAGTACAATTCCAGCGTGGAAAACCATTACAAAAGTTGTATTTTTTTGGTCAATACTCAGTCTGCCACCTGAAGTATTACATTTGATGTTAGAAATGTATTTATATTCAAGAATCTGAACTTACTGTAACACCAGTACTTTCTTGACCGGCAGCTATTATGTCCATAGAGTTATTCATATGAAAAACTATGATTTTTGAACCAATGAAATAAATGGTATGAATGAGTGCTTCAGCTAAAAAGGTGGCTGTACACAGCTGCTAATGGCTATGCATAGATATCTGGGTTTCTGCTTACTTTATGAATATGAGGAATGGCATTGAGGGAGAACAGAAGAGGGCCATGTAAAAAAGAGAAAGGACTTCTTGTCTGTAGATAAATAAGCTGTAATATTAACTGGTGAGAACATTTCAGGATTGCTGAAACTGAAAAGCTGAAAAATTTTAATTCTTATGAAACTGGTACGTTAAAAAGAAAATCTCCATTTTGTGAAAAGATGGAAATTTTTAAAATCACAATTTAAAAAAAAAAACAAACAATGCATTGGATCTATTTAATTCCTATACCACAACACAGCTAAACATCTGTAATTTTTGATTTTGCCTGCACTGTCTCTGAATACTCCAATGGTATGGATTTCTCAGTTGCCCCTGGCAACCTATACTAGTAGTTCATTATTTTTGTTGTTAGAAAGTTTGGGGTTTTTTTTCCTGACGTCTAATGTAATGCTTCGTCAACATACATTGACCATCGCTTTTTGGCCTAATCGTGAAGAAAGGGAGCTGACTAATATCTTTATTTTTCTGCAGCAGATTTTTAATCAATTGTTGTGTCTGCCCACATCTCAGCTTCATGAGGTGGGCAACCCATCTCTGAAAACATTTGCCTCTCACTATATTGTAAATATGAAAGGATACTTTAGAAAACAGATGGATGGTCTTCCTGCAGAGTATTCAAATGAACTTAATTCTGTAGCGCACTATCAGTGAGTCTTTATTCCTGAGCATCAAGGAGATGATCTCAGGTTTCTAAAACAATAGCCTTGATTAATAACGTGTGCTACATGATTTTACATGGATGCTGAGCCCTTGGAAACAGATTTTGTAATGTGTTTGTAATATTGTAGCTTAGTTCAATTGCACTTTCCATTGTGAAACAGTATTTTGGTGTCTGAAAAATTCCTGAAAAAAATCCCCTTGATTCAGTTGTTACTTAAGGACTTGAGCCATCTTTTCTTTTTTTTTTTTTAATTTTTCTGTTAAATTGGCACAAAAAATATTTTGGTCATTATTACTTTTAGAAGACTGTTTCAGTCTGATTCATATATGATTTTAGAACTAAAAGTCTGAACATTTATCTGCAACTAAGAAAGATGCAAAATTCAAAGGCTGAAAATTCTTTAACAAAGTATTTTTTTACACTAGAAAATTAACAGTCCTTTGAGATGTTAGGCTGGCAAGACTTTGTTCCACTTCTCTCCTCCTCCTTTCCCACTGGAAATGTGTCTGTTTTGGTATAACTTCTGGAATAGTTCATCCAGATGAATCAAAACTCACCTCTGATGAATGACAGATAGATACAGTTCCACCCAATATTTGTGGTTATGACTTCTCGGAAACTGGCTTCAAATTTATGCCTTAAATCAAATCACAAATGGACCGCCTCTGCCTCAGGGGAGGTGGAAGTGTTCCGTATTAAGTGTTACTCCAGACTGCTAAAATGTCTTCATTTTAGATTGCCATAGAACCCAAATTAATTTGAGGTTTAAAATAACCCCAAAAACCCCAAGAAGTTTGTAGCTGTCAAGGGAACGGATAGTTGAATAAGGTGTATATGTGTGGGTTCAGAGATAAATTGGATGCCTTTTCTGAACAGCACACTGCAGCTTTATTCTTATTACGGGCTGGCATGAGCGATTGTCTACTGTTTATTCAGAAGCGTTATAAGTGCCTTGTGGCAAGCACACTCATACTGAGGTATACTCAGACTGATATTTGGATAGTGCTAACTGTTCCAGAAACTTGGTGTAGCTCAGGTTGGGTGCCCAGAATTGGAAAACATACATCTCATTTCCTTTTTATGTAACAATGATACAATCCTACGTGCAAAGACCTTTCTCTAAAAATCTTAGTACTGTCTCTAAAACATTGTGGAAGCATCTCTCTCAACCCCAGACTAGCATTTTTCAATTTGAATCTTCTTCAGTTGATGCAGTGTGGGAAAAGATTCAGAAGAAATTAAAATTGCATTTTTTTTTTGTTTTGTTAATGAAATCAGTTTGTTTCAATGGGAGGAATATAGTTATATTTTAGAATAAATTGTTCAGAGCCTTGAAATTCTGAGTAATTGGTATTTGCTGTTAGCAAAATATTTACATACCTGTACCCCAGAAATCTAGTTAATAATCTGTCGTTTGCTTATCTCCCTGATGGATAAAGCTTAGAAAGTGCAGCTTGCTTCACTGAGCTGGCTTTTGTTGCTGGCAGAATTGGTACTTGGTGCCAAGCCAGTTTGCTTTTGTAGGGGAAGGTAGTAACACAGTCTTGTCTGGCACAGTAGCTATTTTGGGCTCAAGAGGTAATGAGAGGTTAAAAAGTGTGAAGAAGGGTTCCAGCTACCTGGCTTTGATAGCCCAAGCATCCCGGAAATTTAATTACATATTAATGGCTGTTTTCTGTGCTATTAATGTTGTGAAATGGCCTGTGAGGGAGATGGTCTCAATTAGCCCTTGCATTAACTTTTTGTCATTAATGTGTGTCAGTATTGATGCTTTTAATTGCATGAGACTTGTGGAGAGCTCCAAGTAATCACACAGGGAAGCGCGATTTGACTGAAGTCTAGCCTCTGAGGTCACAGCAATAAAGAACAATTGGGTCTGGTTTTAAAAAAAAATCCAGAAACAGGGCAACCAGTGGAAGGAGATATTCTATTTTTACAACACTTAGAGTGTTTTGGAGCCAGCTATTATTTCTAAGTAAACCTTTCCTCTTTAATGATAGAGAAACTATCTGTGTGACTTGTTTTTAAAATCTTAGAAAACTTCTACTCTTTTCTTGCCTGCCCTTCATTTCTTTTCTGTGGACTCACTCTCTTCCAGTGGCTCAGCCTTTTAAAAATTTGCTGCCTTCCTGTTGGATATCCAATCCATTATGCAATGTAGCGACAGAATGTTTGGAATGTTTCATCCTCTTAAATTATATCTAATGTACCTCTAAATCTATCTGTTTTCCTAGAAGATTGCATCTTACTAAAACCAGACTATGTAGTTTGCGGTGTCTTAGTATGTTCTTTATTAAATACAGTTTATTATGTTTCTCTTCTCTAGCCAAGCAATAGCAGACCAGGTCAATTAACATTATTAGAAAACCTGGCTTATGTATTTACAATGTCACATATTAGTTCCTTTGCAATCTGAGCTGGAGGTGATCCAGTCCCCAGTTACCCTGATGCTGCTTTTCGTAACTTTGCTTCTGCATCAGTACGAACACTTCCATTTCAGTACACAGATGCTTCAATTTTTGTTTCATTAGTCTTGTATGGAAAAAGGCAAAGGATTTATTTAACATTTCCTGCTCATTTTCCAAATGTGTGATCACTGCTATTACTTTCAATATAATTTCCAAATTTTAACTAGCTTGACTTTCAATAATTCTTACTTCTATTGCAGCAATTTAAAAAATATAGTTTATTCATCCCCATTTTTTTTTGACATCCAAAGTGTACCATTCTTTCTTTTTGTCTGGAGCAACTTGCTATTTCTCCACCCAAGAATATTTTCCAGCATAAGACTGCTATTTACCAAAGCCAGTCTAACAGAAAGCAAATTAATTTCTTGGCTACAACATTGAAAAATATCTGGATTATCACTGTTAACTACTTCCACACACACACATCCCCCCCCAGCTGGAAAATTAGTCTTCCAGAATAACCCAAATCCTGGTTCTTTTTGTCTCTCTAGTAACAGTACGAAGATTTCTCTGTGATTACCTATCATCAGGACTGAATATAATATTGTCTCCATTCTCCTCCAGAACCACCTCTTTATAATCATTCCCTAAAGGGATATTATATAAATTGAGTCTGTTTTATCCATACTGTGGTTTTACCAGCCTCATTCTTAATGTACAGATCTGTTATGCTCACTTAATCTTTTCTTGCATGCAGCAGACATTTATTAACTCTATATCTGTCTGGTCCTTCAGAACTCATTCTCAATCCTCCGCCTTTGTTGCCTTGTTCCCCATTCTCATGCATGGTATTTCAGTGCACCTCAGTCCCTTCCAGTAACGAGCACTGTGTTCTCACCAGTGTCACCAGTCTTTATTGACACACAAAGCATAGCTAGTAAGTCTCGGTGTACCTAAAGGGCCTACGATTGCATATTAACCCTCAATCTCTTCAATGCCACTTTTTACATCATACATCTGTGAGATCTTGGTGCCCCTGTATACATATGTAATTCATTAGTAATGGCAGAAAGCAGGTATGCAGCATCACAGTTTAATTGCTAAAATATATTTTGATTTTGTCTAGATGATGTGAAATAATGTTGCATAAAATTTCAGAAGTATTAATTAAAGGTAACTCTCAAAGAGTAGATGCCTGTTTTAACAAATAAAGAATCCATTTAATAAACGTTAGGAGTATCAATAGCAGTTTAGACAGGCTGCTTATTATGGACAGCCACTCTTCCTTGACGTAGGAAGGATATGGGTGTGGAAAAAGGTTCATTTATTGATTTTTAAAGCTGGAGAGTTAGAGAGAGAGTAGGTTGGGTTTTTTTTAGCGAAGTTGACTTTCAGCAAACTTCCAAGGAGTTCCATCACTAAAACAAGTTATCACTTAGTTGAGTAAAGGTTCACAGTAGCTGAATGGATGTTCAGTGTGGGTATTCTTCTTGCATACAAAAAAAGTTCTTTATAAATCTTGAGGCAGTGGTTGTCTGACTTCTTCCTCAGCTGAAACATTAGAGTAGAATAAAAGGCTGATTTTTTTCCTACTGTTTGTATTAATTAAATTATATTTGTATTATTTTATATTAATTTATTTTTCTGTATTAATATTTATGTCAAAATCATTTCATATCTTTATTCACTGTAAATTCAGTTTGTTTCTAAGCTTGACTAAATTTGTATGTTAGGAGACAACTTCTTTGTAGGTGCTCCAAAAATATCTTTTAAGAACAATCTAATTGGATCTATAAATTATTTAATTAGAATAATTTACCTTCGTCTAGTTTTGATTTATATGGTATTTCCATTTCCATCTGCAAATGGAGAAAAACTGTTGTCCTTCTGCACCATCAGAGCTTTGTTACGTGGAGAAGAATTTTCTTGTTTAAACTATAAAGTTTATAGAGGGGTAATTTTTATGCAGTTATTAACCAAAGCAGCATATTCCTTAGCAAACTAAAAATATAAGTCACTAATGTAAATTGTGTGTCTGCTAGAGTATGTTTCTGTCAGAATTATACTACCTTTTATAAGGGAAAAATATTTTTCCTTTCTTTTTTGCATGTGAACGTGCATGAACACACAAAAATGTAATTCTGTATTAGAAAGGTGCTCAGCATAGAAAATCACAGCTGACCTGGTTAGAATTTGGCAAGGTGGAAAAAGAGTCTTGTAATGGTGGCAATTTGAAATAAAGGTTTTTTTCTGTCTTTCTAATATTTTTTCCTCTTAAATATGCTATAATAATCAATGATGCTATTATAAATATGAATAACTGCCAAAATGAATAATACATTATGCAATTAACTGTCTAAACCAAATGCAATGCAGCTGTTTTTACTGGGATTTAGGGAATCTTGTGGAAGGGTCTCATGCTAGAATTTTACATATACTAGTCAGAAATGGTTCACAGTATCAGGGGTATAATCATATATAATGACAGAAATGGAGAGAGGTGTAAAGAAAGTGACAGTTTGATTAATAATGACAATTCTGAGTGTGCTGTTTCTCTGGCTTGCCCAATTATGACATTTGGATGTCATTTTTAATTTTCACAAATTGGAGCTAGTAGAAACGGTAGTGTTAGTCTTTCCAAATTCATGAAGACCAGACGTCTACATCTGTTAGACAAACCATGGCTGTTTCTTTCAGTTTCCTTTCTAATTGAATGGTGGGTGAGATTTAAGTGCAACTGTATTCCTGTCATGCATATTTGGGTGCTAGATAGAAATATTTTTCTCCTGACTGCTGAGTAGGTTTGCATCTGTTTTTTCACTGCAGAAGCTGCAATGCATATTTTAAGAAGTACCGTAAGATTTTAAAGTTTAAAAAGAAATAATCTGTGTAATTTCACTGAAAGGGGAAACTTGGAGAGTTTTCTCTGATCGTGTGTTAACTTTGTATCAGCAGAACCTGAAATATGAACATCTATGTGTAGGATGTTCTTGATATCTTTTTATTAGTATTGATATAGCTGGTGCAGATAACATCAACGAACAAAAAGAATTAACTTTTCTTAGGTGTGGCATCTGCCAGTTCTAATTCTGTTCTTTGTCCTTCATACATTGAGGTGATCATGCAAATAAAGATCAGAAAAATAATCTGAGCATTGTGTGAAAGGGCAAAAGTAAGTGCTGATAATTTACATAAGCCTAGATAACTTGGAAGTTTAACCCAAATATCTGAATCATCTGCTACTTCTGCAACAGCATTGTATTTTCTTTTCAGAATAGTTTACATCAGTCCCAGTTCAAGTAGTGGAAAAAGAACCATAATGTTCTTGTTATGAGAAGCTGTTCTTACACCCAAGGCTTGATTCCCATTTTCTCTTAATATTCCAGTCAGGAGGAAACAATACCTAAAACCGAGTATTTTTTGACCTTCCATCCAGCACTGGGGGTTACTTCAGGAGTCCTCCTGGCTGGCCAGCCTGGAGCTCTTTCCAGATGCCTGACTTGACTCTGGATTGAATTCTGTTCTTGCCTTGCAAGAAGGTAATTCTTGCAGAATTTACCACCTCTTCACTACATCTGTCCCACAACCTGAGTTTGTCCCATAACTGCAGCTGTGTCCAAAATACCAGGTACCACCTTGTTCTTAATGGTGGTAATTAATAATAGATTTGAAATATTTTAAATTTTGCACATAATTGAGAAATAATAATTACTAATTTGACCGGTATACAGCTGAAAATGTATTGCTTTTTAAGAGGATAAGATCAGTTCTCAACAGGTCTTTTAGCTGCAGGGAACGGACAGCAGATACTCAGGAGAACTGGTGTATAAAGGGCTACACCCAGGAAACCATTTGAACCGAACCAACTCTTACTAGCCATAGACAAAACGTGTGACTACTATGAAGCCTTTATTAGCACCGATTTTAATATTGCTACCAAAAATACCTATACTGAAAACATCCCAATTTGAAACACTGGCTTGTAGCAGTCTTAATGAACTTTGGCTGTGCTGCTCTCCAGGGACAGGCAGAAGGGGCAACAGCACCAGTCACCGCTGCGGCAGATGTACAAAATGACTTTTCTGTTTTGTGCTAGCTCTGTGCCACAGCACTCAACGTGCCTGTGGGAATAAGACATGGAGTAGCTGTGACCAGTTTACTTTATTAAGTAAATTTACTTAATAAAAGAAGTTAATTAAACATCTTGCATGAGTAATCTCTTTCAGTGTAACCTTTTGGAGAATTTATTGCTTTTTCTTTTCATTGCTTTTCTTTGTTTCACTGAATTCCAGAATCAGTTCATCTTTATTTCACAGTTTCTGATGAGAAAGTGTATAACAGGAGAGGTTCTGAAGTTAGAAAGTATAAATCAGGAGAGGTTCTTGAGCTTCTTATGGTTAAGGATTCATTTCTTGTCTCAGGGAAATGAATCAAAGATAACCTTTCCAAAGGATGTTTGAATTTT
>KZ506632.1:9988-31646 GCA_002844005.1 Limosa lapponica baueri
TTTTTTTTTTTTTAATATGAGAAATAGCAATGACTAAAATCAGAGAGTGATACTGCAGAAATGAACATGTTGCAGGGCAGCTGGCATAGCAGGCTCTCCAAAATAAAAAGAGGATGAAATAAAGCCTCAACCCGCACTGCAAACATTTCAATATTTTCTCTTTCCCTCTGGAAACGTTATGGCTCTGTCAGTATCCAGGCACATCTCTGGTTCTAACTAAGCTGCTAAATGTATGCTGATGGCAGCATGCATCTCGTGTGCAGTGAAAATGGAAGTTCAGGCCAAAAATGAACCAGGGAAGCAGTTTGAGAATGAAATAAAAGCTCTCTAGACCTGGGATCATGTCCTCGAGGTGCCACTCATGGCTGTGACATGGCATTTGATCTCTGTGTGCATCGTTTCTCTATTTGGGGAATGCAGACAACTACATTTATTTTTCTAGGTGAAAGCACACTGGGCTTTTCCAGCTGAGTAGTGCTCTATCAGAACTAAGTATTTTTATTATGCATTTTATCCGAAGGGTTTCAAAAAACAGCTGAAGGATGAGAAGGGCTCTCAAGCCAAACAATTTCATCAGCATTTTATTGGATGGACAAAAAGGATTGGCAGGTAAATGAAAGGCTTGCTTTCTTCTAGTTGTTCATGATGTGAAAATATAAATCAGAGAGATCTGTTTTTATGAGGGTTTTTTTCCCCTTCTGTATTATGAATTTATTAGCATCGGAGCAGTATTTAGTGGAAGAAGTGGGGCTGAGACCCCATCACACTAAACAGATGCACAGAAGTCATTTGTAACTTTACGCAAGCTTTTCTAAGACACAGTCTGCAGACGTGCACAGGTATGGGCCTACAGAGTTGGAAGTTCAAAAGCTGATTTATAGTGTTGACTGAGCATACTTCATTTCTTAATTGCCTAAAGAGCATCTCGTAGAGAAATGCTGGAAATAAATCTGCAGACGTTGGATCTTATAAAAAAGGCCCTTGTAACCGCTGGACTCAGTAGCACATCTGCATTTCCTTTATATAAGCCTCTATTTTCAAGGATGCATCACTTGGCCAGACTCTAGACTTGAACTTAGCATAGGGAAATTTTCAATTCAGGAGTGATGTCTTTTGGATTTTGGTGGGGTTTTTTGAGGTTTGTTTGGTTTGGGGTTTTTTTTGTTTGTTTGTTTGCTTTTTAATTAAGAAGATCAATATGTTGGACAATACATAAAATCTGAAATAATTTGAGGCATATCTACTTTAAATGCTCAAAGGCTTGTCATCAAGCAAAAATTACTCGTATTTAAAATTAGGGTCTGAATGTTTTATTAAAGTAGACATTTGCATGTTGTAGTTCTGGGGTTCTGTTAAAACCCAGGATGGCAGACAGCCATCTGTAAGCTTTTGGAAGTTGGTCTTGCTGCCTGGACCTAGTCTCTGTTGTGTCAGTGTTCACACGGTGCTAAATGAAATAAAGAAGTTCAGAATTTCAGTCTAGAAGTCCATCCCAGCAGGCCCTCTCTCTGATAACTCATTTGCTTCTACTTTTAACCACTGAAATTGAACCTGCTACTTCCTGGGTTAACTGGCTTTCCATTGACTATGGTAGTGGGTGATCATCTGCTCATCTGTCCTGTCTCTAATGATTTTTTAATGCATTGCTGATCCAAGCAATTTTGGAAGTGAGGCAGGAAAGATGTCAAAATCCTTTGTTTCCTAGAAGTTTTGTGGGAAAATAAAAATGGGCAGAGGGAAAAGATGTTTATTGTCCCTATGGATAGAAAAGGCTCACCCTTATCTTGTTCTTTTTCAAGATAATTGATGTAGGAGAAAGATCCTGTAAATGTCCCAATCATGGGAAAAGTTTTACTGATGGTTTGTACCTCCTCAGAAGTTGCAGTCAAGACACAAATCCACAGGAAATCACGCTTCATTAATTTCAGTGATCTTACCACTGCTTGTTTGCTCGTTGGTGGTTGTGTTTTATTCCTCCAAGAAAATCTGGGAGCAGTAGGACATAAAAACTTAAGTGCTGTTTCAAAATCAAATAGGAATATCCAGCTTAATAGCTTCATACTTTTTGAAAGATGATTGTTTGACTTCTGAACTCTTGCTTATTTAAGGCATCGTGGACTTAAAAAGGAAAAATATGTGTAGCCATGTGACAAAGCAAATGCACCAAAGTAAGGTACATTCGGTTTTCAGAAGATCAGCAGCAGTGATTCACCCCTCTTGGCTGGGCTGGAGTGCAATATGGTCAACTGTTTCCCCCAGGGAAGAAGAAAAGATGAAAGTCCCACACTGCTGTGATGGCCAGGCAGGGAGCAGTGACCTGTGCCAGGAGAGCTCCAGCCAGGGCACCAGGTACAAAGAAAACTACAGCCTTAACCACCAGTGTTGTTGTTGTAGGGGGTTCAAGTCAGGCAATCCAAATGTAGCTTTTAGCGGTTCAATGAAACACAGTAAAAACTTTAAAACAAGAGCACTCACCATCCAGAGACTGAATAAACAAAAGCATATTTAGACAACTGTGTGCTATTCAGCACTTTACATCACGAGAAGAAGAGGGGCCCTCCTCTTTCAAGCCCCCGCACAAATCTTGCCATAGATTTTTCAGGCTGATCTCAGAGATTTGTTGTTTTCAAAGTTAAAACAACATCAGTTACCAGATCTAGATGAGTTGAAAGGAGTTACAAAAAGTGTCCCTTTTATACTCTGTCCCCCGCCCCTTATCCAGCTTCGAATGCTATTGAAAGCAAAGCAAAATACATAATAAATGTTAGTGTTTGTTCCAGTACTTGCTCAAATGGTCAATGTTTTGTAAGGATTTACTGATTTATTGGAATTTTTGATCCTTGCAAGGATCAGTAGGTTAGACATTTCTGAAAAACACCCACTGTAGTAATGTCCAAAGTGGCATTAAGCAAAGAAAAAAACAACTGGCAGGTATTGCAATTGCTAAAACCAATTTTTTTTAGGCTTATTTTTCAGAGATTCTGGTCTGCTTTTACTCTTTAAATCACTTATTTATATTTATGTCTTTCTTCTTTCTTACCGATTCCATAGTGAATCTCTTGAAGAAAAACTTGAAAGCCTGGAAGCTGAAGATCTCATGTCTCATCTGTCACGACCGGAAACCTACCTAGATGAGGAGAAAAGATCAAATAAGTAAAACTGGCCAAAGCTATGGGTCTGACAACATCACTTATTCAAACAGGCGGTTTGAAAAAACATCTATTAATTTTTCTGTGACGGCAATTTATCATACCTTATTTGAGACTGTGAATTTCATTGTGGTAAACAGATCCATCAGAAATCCCCTGAAAATAGCACCTTGTTAAAAATTGCTACATGAGGGCTTCATTTGGCTGACCGGGAAAACTCTCGGTCTAACTCAATGTGGCAACTACTCACTCAGCTGCACTGAGTGCAGAGCTGGTAACGTCGCCTGTCCAAGTTGCCTGACACTTCAGAAGACCCTGTTTTCAGATATAACTTCAGTCTAATCATTCAGGCTGAAAATTTCCATGTCAGGTGTATGCACCAGACTGAGCTTTTTTTGGAAGATGGAGATAGGATTTGAAGGACTGGGAGCAAGAAGTGGCCTGATGGGGAGAAATCCTGTGTGTAGGAGAGGGGGGGAGGGTGTGGGGGGAGATGGTCATATCAGGACACGGGCAAGTGGTTTCACAGTTTTTCATCAGACTTCTCCACCATTATATTGTATATTATTTACAGTTGAAGACTTGTATTGCTGCAGGGAAAGGAAGGAGACAGAGGCCCTGCAGAGCCTCTGGAGGAGGTGGGTAGGCCTGGGACATACCTTTCACTTTGAGACCTTCTGGGCTGATCTTCATGGTAGGTCCAAAGGGACAAGGTGGAAAAAGATTGACCAGGGCTTGGGGCTAGATCTTTGTGCTGGAAGGAGAAGACTACCCAGAAGCCGTTGCCTTTAAAAATGAGGTGGTAAAGCAAGGAGGCTGGGACAAGTCACATGAGACAGATAGATGTGGACCAGGTAGGCTGGCAGAGCAGGAGACATAGCAAGGACCCATGAAGATGAGATTTGGACTGAACAGAGGGGCCAAGGCAGATGGGGAGCGGGAGGGAGGCCACCTCCACATCACACCCTTTGCTTAGCTAGTCTGCCCGTTTCCTTTTGAGTGCACCACTTGATTCCATAAGGAAAAGCACATCTCCTTCTCTATGAGTCTTTTTTTTTTTTTACCTTCTATCTAAGAGAAGTCTTGTTACACTGTTGACCTGTTTCACTAGAGACTGCTGTAGTTAGTTTGTTTATGGGTTTTGTCCTGTTTGTTTTATGTTTCCAAATATGTCATGTGGGTCTGGAGGTTTGCCAGCCCTTAACAATAAAAATAACATAGGCTAATCCATGTTTCCAAGACACATGGGATTCAATTAAAAATTGCAACATGAAAGGTTTTGGATGGGATGCTACTATATCTCTTTTCCCTTCTGTTTCTGAGCCTTTAGGGTACTTTCAAGTGATGTTTTCAAGAGCTCTTTTGCCATTAGGAGGGTTAGATATCTCTTTAACCAGCAGATCGCAATTTTTTACATACTGGCTGGAAAGGATCTGAGATTCTACCAGGTATGCCAGCAGCCGGGCAGGATGGGAGAAGAAATGGTTAAGCACTCTGTCCATAAGGAAGAGGTGTGTCCTTTGATATGAAGGCAAGGGTGTAACAGGAGAAGTTACACCCCTTAAACTGAAAATATTATGCTCAAATATTATGTTACATGCAGGAAAAAGGAGTTAGAAGAAGACCTGGGTGCTGCACTGGTTTTCGTGGGCTGGGAAAGGCCCCCACCAGCAGACAACCAAGTACCACAGTCTTACAACAAAATCACGGCCACTGGCCACCCTGGATCTGGCACAACCCATGATGACATGCCTGCTTGTTGTTTAACTTTACAGCACATCTGTTCCTTTTAATGATATTGTCCATCTCCTTAGGCAAAACAGTCACCTTTATGCTATTCAAATCAAATCAAAGCAATGTTAGTTTAAAAAGAAAAAAAATATATAATGGCTCATTGCTTTCTAAATCAAATGCTGACCTAAGTTCACAAGTAACTATGATTTGCATAAGATTATGTTTTGAATTGATGGTAATTTATTTTTCATAAGTCCAAAAAGTCACAGAATCTCCTTGTGTCTGCTATAATAAGCTACTGAATATTATTTAATTACCCATTTGCTATAGGTAACATTACCAGCATTTGTAGTTTGATCTCAGTGCCTCAGGATGATGTCCCTGCTTGTTGCAAGGGGATTGGACTAGATGGCCTTTAAAGGTCCATTCCACTCAAATTGTTCTATGATTCTCTGATTCTATGATTCTATTTCCTTTCTAGGTCTCCTACTCATTTCCAGAAAAATATTTATAAAGAATTCTAGTTGGTTGAAGTTATCAGGATTGATTGATGAGAAACAACACTGAGAAGGAAACATATGTCGCTTCCCTGGAGAGATGATGCTGCCCTAGTGATGAAGATGCTCATGTTCGTTCAACACCCTGTCTCGGTGACCTTGGCCAAGTTGTTAGAGCAATGTTCAGATGGCAAATTCCATAGTCCTTACACCCATACAAGTGTTTTGTCTGGATAAAGAGGCTTTCAAGGCTAAATACATCTTTTATGAAACTTACAACACAGGGACTTTAGTAGAATTTGGGCTGTGTCAAGATGCCATTTTGACTCTGTTTCTCATCCCCCCAAAAAAGAAAAAGAGTGCTTCCCAACCTTCCTTGGCAATGTGAAGGTAACACTATCAGATTTATGTAAAGTCCTTATATATGACAGTATGTGAGTGGGAGCAAGGAACGAATAGGAAATATAAAACCCCAGAACAGATAGAGAACAATGCAAATTGGGGAAATATGATTGCTTTTTACCTAGGGACACCTACACCTGAGCAGAGAAAGATTAGCTGGGGCTTAAGAGAAAGAAGCCTAGCCGAGAACAGGGTGGCGTTAATGGCAGCTGGGTGACAATTTAATAGAATACAACAATACAATAGCAAAATCTATTAGTCTTCAGATGAGGAAAGCGTTTGTTCTTGTGCCTGATTATAAATACGTACAATCTTATTGAATTAATTGGTACCATCTAAGTGCTTGACTAATCCTAGATCTTAGCTAATAAGTATAATGAGTTGAATCTCTATATTTTTAAGCTTTTAGAACTGGTTAAATAGCATGGAAAACCAATAGATTCTCAGGAATGAAATATAAAAATTGCCAGTATATTGGATAATAATCAAGAAGAAAATCTTATGCAGGGGTTTTGCAGAGGAGAGGAAAAGATCAGGAAATATTTTTATACGCTTTAATTACCTGCATTTGATATTGCTTAAACTGTGTGTGATTTCATGCGTAAGTCATTTAATGACCTATTTTGGTTTGCTTTTTGTTTTGGAGCACTTTTTTTTTTCTTCCATAATAGAATACACAACCTGAACAGCAATAATATAAACATATATTTTGCATGTCTAATGAATATTTTAGGACAAATATTAACCAGCCAGTTTTCATGTATGCTTGAACTGGAGTTAACCTAACTAGAAAAACTCAAACAAGCAAAAGTTAATATTGTTTCTACAGTCACTGATGTAACAATAATAGTAGTTGTACACCACCATGCTGAAAATCAACTCCCTTTATGTCCAAACAATAGCGTGAATCACAGAATTCTGACCTTGATATACAAATGTGATCATGTAGTAATTATAGCTCTTGTGCTTTCAGTATAAACAGACTGCTTCATCTGGAAATGCTGTAGGGTACTGCTTCATTCTGCAATTTACAGCTAGTGACTGAGCAGAAAGCTTTTATATCCCAAGAAGTTTTAAAATAAAGCAGGTAGAAAAAAATCTTTTTTCCTGCAAATGAAAAAATTAAGCTGGTTATTTGAACTATAGGGAATTGAGTCATTGCTCTCTTCTGTTGAGAAGCATATCTTACAAATTTAAAGATTGTCTTCAAAATCACATTTTGCAAAGGCTATTGAAGCTATTTTCATGGGTGAAATATAGAATTAAATTACTCAGTCCATGTGATAACTGGCATGTTCTTGAACAACTGTGAGATTAAAGAAAATGTCTTTCATTTCGTGCCAAAATCTGCTTGTTCTGTTTGTGTCTGTGTTGGTATCATCCAAACAGGATGTGACAAACATATGTTCTTTGGCTTCGCCCTAATCCATGATTTGGATAACACTATTAGGATGTGGTCTAACAAACTTCAGTGAAGCAAATCCAAGTATATTTGTCTGTGAAGAAGTCACCTCAGACTTGATTTTAGTATTTCCTAAGCAATAGAAGCTCTGTCCTGACCGCATACATTAGCTGTACACGTTTTCAGTACTTCCATAAAAATACACCATCAAAATACTAGCATGCTTATAGGCATGGCCTGAATCCTGAAAGAAGTAATAGTGGAAAAGGCACAAACCCAGCACAGAGCCCAGGAGTGACCCTGAGGAGCTGACTGACACCCTCTTGATGATGAGTCCCTATTTATAATGGTTTCTGAGAAATGTCAATTGCTCAGTTTTTCATCTATTAAATAATTACAGTGATGACTTAATCAAAATGTTGTTCCGTGCCAGAAGTTCTACCAAAGTTCATAAGTATTACATCAATAATATAGATTTTTTTCATGAAAACTTAAAAACTCAAAAAAGATCAAGACAGCTTTTTGAAATAAAATATGTTTTCCTTAATTCCGTCCTGATTTGCATTACTTTTCTCTGATTCTTTATGAATAATGCCTGGAATTAGCCATTCCAGTGTTTTACACTGGACTGATGTCAGGCTGAGAAGGCTATTAATCCTCAGGTCATTCTACCGAGCTTTTAAATATATTGGCAAAGTATGAGTTTTCTTCTATGTGTATGAAAATGTATGTAAAATCAACTTAAAAATTTAGATAGCTTATTGGATAGTGCTCTTACAAATAACAACTGACTAAAAGAGAATCTGGTTTTAGGACATGACGTTTCTGTTAGATTGGAAAGTAGTTCTCCACCCTCATCTGATGCTATGATCGCTGTATGATTATGAAATGATCATAACAGGTTATTTGGGCTGTGCAAGTGCTATAGAAGAGTTGCACCAAACAGTTTAAATCTGTTTTAGGAATTCATGCTGCAAAGGATGATAATTCCAAGACTCAACAGTTTTGTACAGTATCACCACTGTTGGTGTACGAAGTTGCAACAACTTGCTATAGAGGGACAGAGGGCTTAACTGTGTTTGTTAGGTAATTTTCTGCAGTTTCATTCAAAGGTGAATTTTCTTTAAGACTCAGGTACATGACAGAGAGATTTGTATAAGTATTTAGACTGAAGGACTCTCTAGCCTTTGAAGCCTGTCTTTTGTTATTTTTCTAAGGGCTTCAGGGTGATGGTATCGTGACTTAAATCTCCTTGGATCCACTTAAGAGTGACCTTTTTATCACTTCCAACTACATCCATCAGCTATTCCTTGGGCTCAGGGAAGAATTTTCATTTTGTGGAGGCAGCAGCTAATCAAAGTGTCTGCTGCCTGGCCTCAGACCTCTGGAGAGCTTTCACTGATCTTCTCAAGGGCATATTTTTTGTGTTTGATGACAAGGCTGCCATCCGCAGCGCAAGATTTTAAATTACTTATGATCCATTTCTGAAGACTGTGAGGGGCAAATAACACATAAGAGGTTTTTCCACCTTCTCTGTAAGATTAGTCACTGCTTAATTATTTACTCAGTATGTAGTCTATAGAAAAATAGCCTGTACACAGTATATAGATAATAGATTAATAATCTGAATGCGACATCAAGTCCTCTTGTCACTGCCCCCGCCCATTCTCAATAGCCACTGATTGTGGGTTGAATTCAGTATCAGACATTTGCTGAATGTATTTTAAGGAAGGAATCATTACAAAAATTAGAAACTAAACCTGGTGTAACCGCATTGAAGATCAACTTGTCTCTGCATGAAAAGTCTGGTGCATCTGAAAATTCCGTGTCCTTCCTACAGCAGCTTTTCTACTCTGTGTTGGCAGCTCTCAAGCAAAGAAAGCAACACACCTCCTGCTTCTAGCTCTCATTTATTAGTCAGGAACAAATAAGGTCTTGCATTGTCCTTGTGTCAGAACACTTCAAGGAAGTTAATGAATATATTTAATATATATTTGTAGGATTAATATATACCCTTGTGATCAAAGTCTGGCTCTGTACGTGGCTTCTGCCACGAACCAGAGCCTGATGTGCTCATCTGCAGTCTGATGTCTCAAGTAGAGTCAGACTTTGATCACAAGGATGACTCCACGGCGCCTTCTGCCAACCCCTTTTGTCTTGGTACTGCTTTGCCCTTCAAAGCGCTGTGTTCTTCATGCCTTCCCCTTCAACGTGCGCCAAGCAGTACCACTCTCCTACTTAAAAGCCCTGTGAAAATGTCACATATTACAGTTGATATAATACTGCTAGCCCTCCTGTTCTTCAGCGGAGTGCAGAATTATCAAAGCGTCTTTACAGAACATCCCAAAATACAAGGCACATAGAAGCCTCAATACAGGAATACAAAGATGTTCCTAAATATTCTCTTCTTTTGTTCTTCATGGCTGTATCTACCCCTACAGTGAGTCATGCCCAGATCCATGAGCATGCTCTTTGAAATCATATGCACTATCTATATAGAAAAATGAGATTAACTCAAAAGTAAGTGACAAAACAGAGCCTTTAAAACTTGATCCAAACTCAGTCCATGTAAATGGGATTCTTTACATCCACTTTAGTGAGCTCTGACTCAACTTTTAGACTGTAAAAGTGGGATGTATCTGACAAAGTGTCTTTGCCTGGCTCCCAGTATCGTTACTGGTGTCAATACAGACAACTGAAACTAGGTTGCAGCTCACCTCATCCTACAAAAGTAGATGTTTAAAATAGAGATACTGAAGTAGATGTCTACAAAGGTCAGATGAATCACAGCCCAAACTGCCTCTTTCATTCTACTGACAAAAAGAGAGAGAGTAGGGTGCCGAGCCCAGAGGTAGACACCTACCCCAAAGGTGCATTGCAGCAGAGACGCCTTATTTCTGCCTGAACTGTACTGTGGGTAGGTACAAGACTGTACCTCTAACTCTACATTCAAGAAGAGGTGCAAGGAGGAAGAAAGCAAATTAAAAGCCAAAAACTTTAAATGGAAATCCTCAGAAAAACATACCTATTGGTGCACTACCGTGGATGCTGACATACTTTCCACCGGCAATCTAATGTTGTAATGATCTTTAGATATTCTTGGATAGAAGAAGTTACACAGATAAAATACAATAAAATTATACGTTGTAATGTAACTTTTATATTTTTACCAAGGGAAGAATGATGCAGCTGAAAAATAACCTTCTTCTTTCAGTTTCATTTTATCAGCTTCCTGATAAAGCTCACGTGATGATACTTGGACTGCCTTTCTTGGTGACAATATGAATTTATACTGAGAGAGAAGCAGTCAAATCTTATAGTTTTCAAGAAGGTGGGAAAGGACTGAGACTGAGTATCTCCAGGCCCTGACGGTGGTTAAAAATACTGAATAACTCACATATTACACTCCTAAACATCTCCTATTATTTAATAAATGACTTCATAAAGAAATGAATTTTACCAGTTTATTAATTAATTAAACTGGCTAATGAGTTGCTATTATCTCAGCAAGTGCCAGTGAGATGACTATTTTGGATGCACTCAGATGTGGCTGGCTCACATTATAGAAAGTAGAGATGCGCATGGTGGGAATCTTGAGGTTTCTTCTGCCCTTCTGCAGCTGCCGAGCTGAGCTGCCTGCTCAGTGAATACTTGCAAAGTGGCAGTGTTAAAAAAAGAGGAAAAAAAAAAAAAGACAACTATTTCAAGGGCAATTATCTAAATGAGCTGGAGAAACCTGGGATGACTAAGCCCCCAATCTCTGGAGAATTTGTTCTGAGCACTTTGATGAATTTTAAAATGGTATTGCATTCTGAGTTTTAATAACGTAGCCTTGCTCTTCTTCTGGCTCTAGGCAACTGTTGTTAAGTCCATTTTTTACAAAAGCTTAAGGAAACTGAGTCAATAAGGCAAAGTCACTAAACCCAGTCCTGCAGAGCTGCCAGGTGCCTGAGAGCAGGCGAGAAGGCGGGTGTGTGCGTTACCTTCAGCATCGCGCCCACTGAGGTGGGCCTTTTTATCTGTCGTGTTGGGGATCTGTTTCACTTTCATTTCAGCAAATAAAATTAATTAAAGGGGGAGAGTTTCGATATCTCTAACACGATCAGTGGTAATATATGCAGCTTTTGTTTCCTTCCTCTGATATATTAGTGAACTAACTGAGTCTGGATCTTGACAAAACAAGAGACATCTCTGATTAACAAAACCAGCAAGACCAATGGGAAACATCAGTCCCCATCACTGGTTTACAGGTTTAACTCTGTTTCTTCAGTGAACAGTGCCAGAAGCACAAATGTTTTGCTGCTTGAGGTTGGAGTCACAAGCAAATCTGGCACTGAAACACCAAGAGAAGTGTAGGTTTTGGGTGATTTAGTCCCAGGGAAAATTCAGAAGTTCAACTCAGCTGCCCATATGTCTCTTTAGCCAACATCTGGAAGGCTGGACACTTAACAGTGGATTCACAGAAGACACAGTAAGAAGGAGGCACCTAAACCACATACCAAGGAACACGAGAGGTGCAACTGGGTTTTGGTTGCAGCCTTTGAGAATTCAGGGGCATCTATCTCTGCCTGTGGCAGACCTGTAGTCATGATCCTGCCCCTGGAGGCGAGAACTAAAAGTCAGCCCTTCATATCTTGTAAAAATGTGATGCTCCCTGTAACACTTGAGCAGTTTGTGGCATTGTGCTGGGGTGGCTCCATGTTCAGTTCCCTCCTCCGCCTGAATGAGACCAGGATTTCCAGCCAGCGCCTGTCCTCTCCCGCAGGCCCCTAGGACCACTTCTGCAAGGCCTAGAAATTTTTGGTTGTTACAAAACAATCAAGCTAAATTTCCCTTTGTGAAAAACAAAACCAAAACCATAGAGCACTGTGAATCTAACTCAGATTTTTTCTGGGGAACATCTGATCCAATTTAATTCAGTAAGTCCCATTCCAGTCATTAATCTCCAGCCAAATTTTGTTTTTTATTTTCTTGCACGTTATGATTTACAGCTATCTGTTCATTATTACATAGAGAAGCAGTTGCTCAGACCCTCTTTCTCTTGATATCCCGAACAGGAAAGTACTGCACAGATATGAACAGAATTAAGACTATTACTCCTCTGAGAGAACTCTTCCCCAATTAAAAATAGTGTCTGTGAGGGAAATTATGATCTTGCAAATAGCTTCTGCTTCTAAGAAAGACTACATTAACAGCACAAATGAGGCCACATTTCCCTACATCGGCAAAAACAGCGCAGTAACTGACACGATTAATATTGCACAAATATCCTGGGAGGGCTTAAAAATGTTGAAATCCCACATATGTATCTATCAGTACTGAGAAGTACCTGATCTGCCCAGTGCATTCCAGAATGAGCCTATTTCCTTTTTTGGGAAACAAATATCTTGTTTGTTTTTGACATACACAGGAAAGGATAAAGCAGAAACATATTTTCTTGTGATAACTGTTGTCGAAACCAGCGTTCACACAGATGCTGCCTGGTCACCGTGGTCCTTCCTCCTCCTCCCTTGTGTTGTATCTGTGGTAACCAGAGCAAAGCTGGCTGCAGTTTGCATCTGGAGTAGGAGCTGGAGGAGACTGCTCGGTTCTGGTGTTCGTGACCACCACTCATCTCCTGCTAAACCTGGTAAACTAATATCGGTTGCAGATGGCTGGAGGTGCTAAGGAGCGAAAGCACTAACCTGTCCTTTCTGGGGATCTGAGTTTCTCGTCTAAGATCACATTCTGGAGGGAGTCCAGTGTCTTTCTCCAAGACGCAAATTGACTTGTCTTCAACAGTCTGGCCCAGCTGATGATTTCTGTTTAGAAAGGGCCTTGAATTATAAAACAAATGTTCTGCAGCTGAGGACTGAGATACATTGTCCTGCACTGGGAAATTCAGGAGGAAGTGCTGAACTCTTGTCTACCGAAACCCTAATTAGTGGACTGAAATAACTGATCTCACTTTCAAAAAGGACATTGAAATAATTTATCCGGGACTTTGGTATGATCTAAGGCTCTGAATTTTAGGCAACCAGCTTTTGAAAATTACTGATTTAAGCATTTATCTACAATGGCCAGCTTTAGCAATCAGGGTCCTCTCCTAGTATTGCTTGTCTAAGCAAAACGTTGCCGCTGTACTAGCAGCCAGCACTAGTATTCAGGCAAAACTGATGTCAGGGTATTATTACCCCCAGGAAACGCTTTTCACATTAACATGGTGGTTTAATGGCCTGAGATATTGCAAGAAGACATTTATTCCAAGGAGAGAGAATTGAAGGACTGGGATAAATAACAACAGGTGTCTTTCACCTGACTGTTATTGCTCCTAAAGCCATGTTGGCACACACAGCTTTGCAGGAACACCAAGAGGACTTGGGATTGCTGAAACTCTGCACAGGCAGCCTGAAGGGCAAACGTCTCTGGAATCTTTTCCCCCAGGTTGTACCAAGCACAGTGCTGCACTCCGGTAGAAATTATCTTTTCATCTCACAGTGGTTGTGGCTTTTCCCTTGGCGAGGAGGTACTCAGAGGTTAGAAACTGTGTTTTTTTTTTTCCTTCTACCCATCTGCCTGTTTTTATAAAATAAGTAGGAGCAGTTGAGACCTATGTTCCTCCATCTGTCTTGGTTGAGGGGAATTTAAAGTCATAGGGGGACATATGCACACACAGAGCAATTGCCTCAGCTTCACTCGTAGAGACCAGGCTACAAATATTGCAGCGTTCTCAGTAACATGTTATTTACACTCATTTAAATTTCCTAAATTTCCATGATATAAGGTCTTTTTTTCTCCCAGGATGTAAATCATGACATGAATAAGATACCTTAAATGATAAGGTGTCCTTCAGCATCCAGCATCATGAAAAAGTGTTGTCTACCACTCCCTGCTTTCCTTAGGGTCAGGCTAAACCCAGTCACACTGGTTGGAGTCCCATTCCCTCTTGTGCCTGATCTGTCTAAAGGTGCAAATCTACTGTAGGAGTTTGCTTGTAAATCTAACTCTTGCTTGAGTTGTAGCAATTGGAGGACTTTTCTTAGGACACTGCCAATATGACTCACAGGACATGGGCCTATTGCACATCCCAACCTTGAGAAGGAACTGCTTAGGGCCTTCTGGCTGTTTGGGAAACGAAACAGTCTTAAAACGGGCAGAATTAGTGTTAGAAATGATGCTTGGGGGAAGGAGGCTTCTGACTGAAGAGGAACCTTGCAGCCAGGCTGTTCTCTGCGCTTGAAGGCAACGGGGCGAAGCGTAGGAGTTTATGATCTACCATGTGCATACATGTGGATGCCACGCTGTAGGGGAGACTGCACAATCACTGCTCTGAGCTTCCTAGGAACTCTGAGAAGAAAAACATAAATCACAACAGTTGAGCGATTTCTCTAATTCAGACCAGGTGCCAGGTAGGCTGTTGTATGGCTCCAGCGCACAGCAGCAAAGCATGACTTACAATCACCTTTTTATCCTTGTTCCTGCTGCTGCTGACACCCTTTAAGTCTAATATCCTCAATGGCAAGGAAATTTGTTTCAACTGAGCCAATTCCCATTTGTCTGTCTAGGTAGTGAGAACAAATAGCAGCTGTAGATCATCTTAGGTCAGAAGTAGATTTTTAACCTCATCCTGGTCAACATGTGAACATGATAGCTCCTTCTCAACCACAACTTCATAAACACAGAAAATATGATAAAGTTTAGATCACCGATGAGATTTGGGAGTCTGATTAAGACCTGTCTTACCATTGATTAAATCAGGAGTCAGATTGTGACATTAATTTAGGACAAGTGTAGAAAGAATTGTACCCTGCTGGTTGATAATAATTTAAAAGCCCTACATTTAATGTAGAATTGTGGTACCCATTAGTTTTAATAAAATATCTTCAGAAATTATTCTACCAAGGTAGGCATCCTCTTTGGTCGTGAATATAGATAACTACTGAATTGTAGGAATTTCTGATCCTGACAAGCTTTGCTAAGTACTCAGCTACTAATTATGAACAGGAATAAAAGGACACCTGCTGAAATATTGAAGGATATGCAACTACAACCTGACTCTGATTAGATGGATGGAGCCACTATTCTACATCAGCAGAGAATGCGGTCTTACACGTTCTATGACAAATATACCATTAGGTAAATGATTACATCAGTAAGCATACTAATTTGGATGACTACTGAACTTCTTGGATTTGAACAGAGAAGTAAAGTAGCAATATAGTTTCATGCTAAACTGGATAAAATAAGCATTAGAGTTTCTTGGTGCTGGCATAGATCTTATTTATCCACAAATAAATCTTACCCACAAATATCCACAACATTCAGGTTGTAACGCTACTATTAATCAGGTAGGAGACTAGGATTTGACCCTCACTGTCAGTAATGATTTAATAGCTGTAAATTCAAGGCAAAATTCCTTCCATGAATTTGTCTACCTGTATTTGTCTACCAGTTTGGGGCATCTATATAAGCCTTTTTTAATGGATGCTTAAAATGTCTGTTAGTTTAAGTAGAAAAAAGCCTATAAATCTGCATTGCAAATATCTGCAGGACAAAAACATCCTACATATGAGCTCTCACTCAGAAAATCCTCCAGGTGCGATCCTGGAAAGCTGGGACCATAATCTGAAAAAATCCCACTACATGTCCTCCCTGTTCATCTCTTGCATCCTGCACGTCAGCCACTACTGCAGACGGGATCCTGAAGTGTTGTCTCAGATGGTTTTATGTTCTTAGATAGAACCATACTATTATGTTAAGGGCTTGGTGTTATAGAATCACAGGATCATTTTGATTGGAAGGGACCTTTAAGACCATCAAGGCCATCCATTAACCTTGCACTACCAAGTCCACCACTAAACCATGTTCCTCAACACTACATCTACACATCTTTTAAGTACCTTCAGGGATGGTGGCTCAACCGCTTCCCTGAGCAGCCTGCTCTGATGCTTGATAACCTTTTCACTGAAGAAATTTTTCCTAATATCCAATCTGAACCTCCCCTGGCTTAACTTGAAGCTGTTTCCTCTTGTCCTATCACTTGTTACTTCGGAGAAGAGACCGACCCCCACCTTGCTACAATCTCCTTTCAGGTGGTTGTAGAGAGCAATAAGGTCTCCCCTCAGTCACCTTTTATCCAAACTGAAAAACCCCAGCTTCCTCAGCCTCTCCTCATGAGGCTCGTGCTCCAGATCCCTCATCAGCTTCATTGCCCTTCTCTGGACACTCTCCAGCACCTCAGTGTCCTTCTTGTAGTGAGGGGCCCAAAACTGAACACAGCACTCGAGGTGGGGTCTCACCAGTGCTGAGTACAGGGGGACCATCGCTTCCTTGGTCCTGCTGGCCGCGCTATTTCTGATACAATCCAGGATGCAAGCCAGGATTATGCTGAATCTAGATACCATAAGGCTTGTCCTAGTGCCTGAAACATCCTGCTGCCTCTGGCTGGCAGTTCTGGCCAGAACAAAATTGCTTTCTATGCATTTGGTCAACTGCTATAAAAAGGGCATGCAGCTGTGGCAGACTTGGAAGGAGACATCTCCCTCTTCTTGCCCCAGTAGTTTTGAGGAGTGTGTCAACCTGCATTTCCCACTCATGTGCTCCCTTCTGGCTCCTCCAGAGATGAACAAGAAGGGAAGGGGGTCCTGCTGCTGATCTGGGTAGTGCCATGCAGTGACCTGCCTGTGGTCACATCGTAATTCACCGCCAGCAGGTGGTAACCCCAGGGCTGTGGGAACTAACCAAAAGCTGATTTCTTTTCTTCCCAGACTGGAGAATAGATATGGAGAAACACATGTGGTTGCAGATCCTCCCAGGACCCTGGGGCCTGGTCAGCTTGGTTTCTAGCTGCAATCCCACCCCATTCCCGTACCACAAAGCCACAGCTCCAGCCAATTAAACAGAGAGAAAAGACTTGGCAAGGCCTTATTTGCCCTTTCTCCAAAGCAGGCTGAATTTTCAACCTTAAGGCCACACTCTGAAAGTCATTTGTTTTCCTAGATCAGGGGCCATTCTTGTGATTGTACAGATACGGTATTTTTACCTGCTGAATTATAAATGTGGCTTGCAGCTGGGTGAAGAAGATTAATTGCACTATTTTATTTGTTCAATGAACACTTAGGAGCACGTCTGTTTGTAGCCAAGGAGGGGCTCTCCTAATCACAGACTGAGGATGCACTGGAAATGGATGGAAATTAAAAGCCTGTGACCTTTGGGAGTCACAAACCACTTGCAGAATGTCTCACAGACATCTCCTCTCATGGAGAAATGTTGCAATCTTCAGTTTTATTGGTTTCTTTAAGCTCCAGATTCTTTAAAACTGGATGTTACTATATCCCCATGGCTCTGTGGTAACAAACACTGTGGCACCATGTGGGTGCTGGGATCTTTACACCCCGCAAGCACAACTGCTCACCTCTCCTTTGCCCATATCCTCCCCCAGCCTTTCCTCTCTGCACAAAAAAATTCTGGTTTGAGGGATGGAAGAGCTCGAATGGGGCATTAACCTGCCTGGAGCAGGATTGATTCTTGCTGTCCCTGCTGGAGCCTGGCTCTCCAGCCCCACGCTGCTCACCTTTCACCACTTCCCTGGGGATCACCCAACACTCTCAGGCGTCCTTGACTTTGCGGCAAAGCTTCTCCAATTTGTTTGTTATTTTTCCTCCGGCTTTATTTATGAAAGCTGCATGCCGAAACGCCCTCCCCCTCATCACCAACCCTTTTCTCTTCGTTTTATTTCCTCCTGGGTATTTTGCCCTGACACACCAAATACAGACACGAAACAGGAGGTGGGGAACATCTGGTCTTGGCTGCAAAGCATCGGCAAGGAGCTGATCTCCTAGAGATAAAATGAGATTTTTTTTTTCCCCTCTTTGCGGGATCTTGCTGTGGGATGTTCGGGGCTTCCTGCCGCAGTCCTCGGGGCGGCCAGCAGCCCCCGGCCAGGGCTCCGCTCTCCCTAACGCAATTACAGTCTGCAAACGTTTAAAGGCAGTTTCTTTTGAGTTAGCCACATGCTTCAAATTGTTATGTGGTTAACCGCTGAGAACAAACCCCCACACAAATACCTACGGATCAACTTGCTCAAGCCAGGGTGGTAGCGGTGGGGGCGGAAGGGGAGGGGGGAGGCTTCCTCATTTTGCTTTTGATGAGAAGAAAATAGAGTTTTCTTTTGACTTTTCCAAACTGCTAGCAGCCGCCGCGTCGCGATACGCGCTGGTTGTTGCCGTTTGCACATTTGTTCGCATTTACCGCTGATGAAAGGAGCCTTGTTCGACAGCCGTGGCCATGTACACCATGGGCCAAGTCCTCCCCTGGTGTAAATCAGCGCGTCTGGTGGATGGGAACTGAAAATGCGACCTCCTCTCTGTGCGTGCTGTGCAAACGCCAAGCTGCCAAGCTGGGGGAAGACTTCTGCGCTTTGACATTGCCCTATCCTATGTCCCTTAACTCTTATAAAAGCCGAATACTTTTCTGCTGACTCACAGAAGCAGATGGATTTTGTTAACTCCAGCCGAGATAGAGGAGGATACACGAAAAGCATCGCTGCCTCTCGGGGTGGGATGAACTTGGCTTTGGGGCTCAGGGGGGGCTGAGTGAGGAGTTTCACATCATGCCCCGTTCAGCATGGATGGAGCTTGGCTCGTGGGTACCACATGGGAGGAGAGTGATATGTGGTCCAGGCTGAGCCCTGCTGCTAATCAGCGTCAGAAATAAAGAACCTCACTGTCGGTCCTTCCCCCACCTCATGCCCTCTCTCTGAAGCACTGCAGCTCCCCAAAGCCCAGGCGAGAGACTTGGAGCCAACGGCAATGAGAAAACAAACACCCCAAAACAAGCACAGAGCTCAAAATCCCTCAGTAGTTCCATTGCCTCTACTTAAAGCTTCTGAAATTACAGTTTTTTCATTAAGTAAATTAACTTCCCTTTGCTTGCATGTCCTTGTATTTTTGAGGGCTATGAAGCCTCTGAGGAGCAAATTGTCTTACAAACCCAATCCTACATGGGGACAGTTTCCAAACACGATCGGCATGGCTGTTCATGTAGCGCTCACGAGAGCAGACCCAAGGGGAACCATAAATAATCATTTTGCCATGGGCCAACTTTAAGATCCATCTTAAGTTTATTTTCATTTATAAAATGGCAGATTAAAGACTCTGTAAGGTGGCTAGAAGAGTCTTGAGGGAAAAGCTGCAATCCAAACATGATTTGTTTTGCTTGGGTCTGAAACAAAATTGCATTCTTTGCTTTTTGTGGAAAATGGTGTGAAAAGGAGGGGTTAAAAGCTTTGGATGTGGGGAACAGTTTCAGTGAAAGTGGTTAAGTTCCTCTGGTCCATTTATCATCTGAGCAGAGAAACATCACTTTGTGTATGAAGTTAGCTCTGAAGGACTCTGTGCCTGTCAAAACTGTTTATCCACACTTGCCAACAACAGCAAGAAAGGCAGGAGGACTGGCAGTCGTGATGGTGAATGAGTTGGACACACGGAGTGAGGGCGCATGAGTCGGACCTCCTCACTGATGCAGAAAGGGAAAAAGAGGGAGGGAAAGAACACCAAAGCATGAAGTGTCTAATCTTAGAGAGTTTAATGGTGCAGTTGGTTACAAAAAAGTAAAAAAGACCTTTTGCAGAATTTCTTCAGGGGAAATTGAGTAGATAGGTCTTAGTGGCCAGTTGGTCTTCACGCTGCTGGAGATGCAGGAGTAAATGCCAGCAGAAACAGCTGGGACATTATATTGGCACATTAACATTATTGGCCATAGGTAGCTGAGTTGGTAATATTGCACTTAGATAATTAATACTAATGTGATAATCACTTATTAAGGAACTATTTAGTGCTTGATATAGTTATATGAAGAGGTATAAAAAACTCCCACAGTCTAAATCAAACAGAACCTTAAACCTATGTGAGGTCTATCAGGCCAAGAAAAGAAAATGGGGGGGAGGGAAGAGAATTCAGGTTTATAAAAAGAAACACGTACACAATGAGCTGAAGGTTGTGCTTCTGCGCTTCCTGGTCTGGGTGTGAGCAGAAGAGGAAATACCAAAATACCACCAGAAAAACTATTCCCACAGCATTTCCAACCTGGCTGAAACCAGAAAGTTTCTGACAGTCCTGCAAAAAAGGGGGGAAAAAACCCCAACCGACCCAGTCCCAACCCTCCTGCTCATCGGACAGCCAACGAAATTCCCACAGTGAGGAGGTTTGGGTAGACCTAGACAAGTCTGAGTATTTCCTCTGAGTCCTCAACTGTACTCTGTATTTTCTGCGGTTCACTAATCGTTAGTGACATTTTGACTCTTCTCCCAGCTTTGAGAGGAGGACATTTCTGCTGTAGCCAGTTTAATCGCATCCATGACCACAGACCACCAAATTGCATTTCAACCACAAGGCAGGGCACCAAGGTCCAGTCTAACTCAGGTGAGGGGTTCCTTGTCCTCCCTTTTGCTTTTTTGGGGTCAATCCCCTACAATTGAGAGAGTAAAAACCTACGTACACAGCAAGAACTGGCATTTCAATGCATAAAATGCCATGGATTTCAGCATTGCCCCATGTTAATAATTAAAACTGAATTCCTGAAGGCTTGCAGGCAGAAAAGACATGAGTTTGGTCTGGCTGGTCTCACACAAACCTTTCACTGATACCAAAGAAAACCTTGAAGAAGAGCAGTAGGATCACATTCAAAAGGCTGTGCGGAAAGCCAGCGCACCAGGCAATCACTTTAAAACTTCAGATTTGGAAGTTCTGCAAAGAATTTGGAAAATGGTTCTTTCCACTTACTGGTATAAAAAAGGAAAGTAGCCTCTCCTGCTAAACCCCAAGAATTTAAATGTTAAAGTATCTTTATTGATGTGCAGTTTTATATGTTAGGATTCAGGACATTTTCAATAGCCTAATGAAAATCAGGGCTAAAGTACAATTACTATAGAAAGCTGTTTTCCCTATAGATGTTTCCTAACATCTAAGCAATTTCTGAATCAAGCTTTTTTCCCCTAAAATTAGAGAACTGAATCCCTGGAGCAGCTCCAAAGAGCAGCTCAGGAATGTTCAGCGCAACCACAACCCTCCAGCTATGGGACAGAACAAAAGTTGCAACAGTGATGATGCTTTATCTTCCACATTTTGCTCCAACAACACTTCCATGGGTGCCAGCAATGAAATCAGTTTCAAAAAGGTGCAAAAAGAAGACTTTTTCTTTTCAAATGCTGAGTCACTGATTTTGAGACTGGTCAACTCGTTGCATTTGTGTAGTTTAACTGAAACCACCTAAAGCTAATAATGCTGTCATGCACTCTCACATCCAAAAATGAAGCTAAAACCTTAGCTAAGCCTCATGTCTGAATGCAGCTTTCCAGTTCATTCAGAGCAGCATAGCACTCAGCATTTTCCCTCCAACAACAGAAAGCCCCTTTCTGGCCTCCCGGAACATTGCTGCATGAAATACGTTTTCACTCCTACTGCAAACTTATTTAAGAGACAATAGGAGAAATAGTT
>KZ506632.1:39020-96525 GCA_002844005.1 Limosa lapponica baueri
GAGGGATCATGCCATTTTCCTCATGTGGAGGTCAGATGAGTGATCTGCTATTCAGTCGTTGGTTACTCAGTGACTAAGGGCCAGGGGTTTATAACCTATTTCTAACACCTTAACACCATCAGACCAGCCTTTCTGCTGCCTGGAGCCCAGAGCATGCTCTGCCCCACTAATGCCCATGACATTTGTGGTGGCTCGCTCCTTCTGATCCCTTTCCATTCCTTTCCCCATACAAAGGCAGCAGATTGAGTCATTAATGAAGATTCATTAAGCAGAGTCATGGATAATGCTGAGCTCAAGCTCTTATTCTGGCCTTGGGCAACTCACCCAGGCTTCATTTGAACTGGCAGACCTCAGGGCACTTCCAAACTGCTGTGTCCAGTTGTGTTCTGGCTTCATACCAACGTGGAGCAGAACCCAGGGTTATGCACTAATCCCACTCCCCTCATACACTGTCCCACACCTTCTGCTCAGGTAAGACACAGCCTGGGTCCTTGGCTACATCTCTTGTCTTGAGGAACTATGCCTCGGGGGGTCCATTTTCTTGTTAGACGCTTTCCATTTGTTTTGTTTGCACTGTCCGTGGGCGCTGCATCTCAATTTGTACGTCTGTGCCTGAATTTCTCTGAGTGATGAGCTCATGGTCTTCCCCAGACTGAAGACTGAGTGGAGGCCAATGCCTCATTGATACAGATGATCAACAGAATAGAATATTTCAGTTGGAAGGGACCTACAGTGTTCATCTAGTCCAACTGCTGGACCGCTCTGGGGCTGAGCAAAAGTTAATGCATACTATTAATGGCATTGTCCAAATGTCTCTTAAATACTGACATGCTTGGGGCATCAACCATCTCTCCAGGAAGCCTGGTCCAGTGTTTGACCACACTCTCTATAAAGAAGGGTGGGCACCTCACTACAAGAAAGATTTTGAGGTGCTGGAGTGTGTCCAAAGAAGAGCAATGAAGCTGGTGAGGGGTCTGGAGCACAAGTCTTACGAGGAGCAGCTGAGGGAGCTGAGGTTGTTCAGTCTGGAGAAAGGGAGGCTGATGGGAGACCTTATCGCTCTCTACAACTGCCTGAAAGGAGGGTGCAGAGAGGTGGGGGTCAGTCTCTTCTCCCAAGTAACTAGTAACAGCTTTGTTGCTGTTCTCTGGACACGTTGAACTACCTTCACATTCTTCTTAAATGGTGGGGCCCAGAGCTGCACACAGAAATGTCAAATACAAGCCAACACAGAGGCACAAATGTATCTGCCTCAATGCTCCATGTACAAGTGGGGATAATCACAGTTTATGACCTTACAACACATGACTCAGATATGCTACAAGTCACAGGTTCCACAGGTGCTTCAGGGATGGGATTTATAAGGCCTTACCATGAGTTGTAAGGATGGGATGCTATCTAACATTTCAACCTTTATGACTCTAGTGGTCAAACTGGATTCTTCACTGTACAGGAAACTAGAGAAAATGTCCTACAAGGCAAACTGGATGACATCAGTTTTCCCTCCCTTGCTTCAACACTTTATGTACATTCAACACGAAAGTTTGGTCCTGTCTCATAAAATGTACAAGAAGTTTATAAGAAAGTAACATTCTTGTCTGGGGAGCTCCAAATTAAATGATTTCTAAAATGGGCCTGAAATCAAGAGCCACTGCTGTTTGCTGTGTGAAAAAGGAGAGGAATATTAACTTCTGTGGGAGGAGGAGCTGTACCTTAAAAAAAACCTTGCTATTGAACGCAAAGCTGGTTTGGAAAGCTCAGATAATTGGAAACACATGTTCCTGGCTGCAGGCATACAGCACATAAACTGCAGCAGAAAAATAATAATAGAAAAGACATAGAGTATTTGAAAATATTGTGAGAGAAGTCAACATTTTACAACTTGTTAATAGTGACTATACCTGACATACTGTTTTGCTTTGTTATTAAAACACAAATATCTAGGTAGACTTTCCGGTGTACACCAACTTCATAATAAAATAGAGATCCCAGGTATGTTGGATGATAGTATTACATAAGAAGAATATTTTAATAAGCTATCTGAACAAAGATGACTCATAATGATACAGATGAATATTTTATTTTAAACACAAAATGTTGTGAATTACTTAGCACCTAAAAATAACACGCCCCCCTTTTAACTTTCAATGAACTGTGTTGACGTTTCGGGAGTTTCTAACTTTGTCAGTACAGCAAATCATCCATCTTTTGTAGTCTGTTAACGCAAATATCTCTTTTCAGGCCAAAGCTTTGAAACCAAAGCACACATAAACCCCCTCACACCCACACTCCCTTCGGTTTGCAGCTTTTTGTTCCGCCTCTCTCCCTTCTTGGGTAGTAAAAGCCACAGGAGGAAGGAAAGGCTGTGAAAATCTGCACAGAAAAATGAAAATCAGTGTAAACTGTAGAATATTCAATACCATAGCCATACTGTAAGGGAACATAGATCAGTCACTTAAAGATGTGTGGGTGGGGCTGTTGCAAACCTGCTTCTTCTCCATCTTTGGCCACTAAGTTTCTTACCATCCCTGTTGGATATGTGGGTGTTTCTCTTGCCTTGAATCATCCCTGATTTTCCTTCCCTCACTTCGTAGAAGGGGTGAGTTTTGGAGCTCTCAGATGTCTGTGCACTGGCCCAGTTGTGATCTATATCGGTCCTGGTCAGCTCTGGGCTGGCAAATCATAGAATCATAGAATGGTTTAGGTTGGAAAGGACCTTAAAGATCATCGAGTTCCAACCCCCCTGCCATGGGCAGGGACACCTCCCACCAGACCAGGTTGCTCAAAGCCCCATCCAGCCTGGCCTTGAACACCTACAGGGATGGGACATCCACAACTTCTCGGGGCAACCTGTTCCAGTGTTGCACCACCCTCATAGTGAAAAATTTCTTCCTGATGTCTAATATAAACCTATCCTCTTCCAATTTGAAGCCATTATCCCTTGACCTATCACTACATGCCCTTGTAAAAAGTCCCTTTCTAGTTTGGTACAAATCCTTTGGACCAAAGATGTCTTGGACAATTTTTGCCATTGAAACCTAAATTTTTCTGCATTCATCCTGGCTTTCAAAGATGTGAAAGGGACTTGTCTGTCTGAAAAGCCATTTTACAGTCAAATTTCAAGTTCTTCTAATGGAGTGAAGGAGTGAAGTCTCATGAACAAGGCCTCCACAGTGCTGTAACATGGGGGCGGGGAGAGGAGGTGGAAAAGGAGCTTTCCCTGCAACTTCATCATTGCAAATGACTCAAGCTTTTAAACTTTCAGAAAGAAAGAATTATTTAAAATAGATCAGCCTGAGATGGACAGCTAAGGTAGAAAATGTGGCATAAATAAATACAGCTTAGTGAACTATTTTTTTTAGGGTTTTGATATAGTTTAGGCTATTCTAGTAATCAATGGTGCTTCCTGCAAAAGATTGTCATCCAAAGGCTGCTAGAGTCAACAGAAAACTTTCCCTCAACATCTGTGACCATCAGGTCACACATCTGAATCCTTTAGTGCTGTGCTTTTTATTATATTCATGGGGAATACAACATATATGGTGGTTGGAGAAAAACCTTGGTGCATCAATAGCTGTTTCTAGCACTGCATCTCAGGATTAGCATAATCTTGCCTTTCACACATTTCATTTCCTCACTTCGCTAATGTCACTCAGCTTCTCTTCATCATGGACCACCTTAACTGTTTGGTTTAATGTTTTTTCTTCTGCTAGAAGCCAGGTAAATTATCTCATCTGTGAAAAAATGAAGGGATCCTTCAGAGTATAGACAGAAATAGATGTTGTATGTTTAAAAAGCAATGACCAGGTTATATTTTATTCCAGTAAGAGTAGAAACTTAGTCGCACACCTACAGGTGTTTTCCAGCTTTTCAGTGATGAGCTCCACATCTCAATAAAGAAATTGCCTCATGGGCACTTATCCTCCGAGTCATCGTGTAACATCCCTGTGGCAATTTACATTACATGGAAAACCATACTGAAAAAACATTTGTGCCTCTTTTTAAGAGGTCTTTAGAGGAATATGGGCATTGACCTTCCTGTAAAAGTTGACCATGGCTTCTGCTTTTTCTGTTTGTCTCATCTCTTCTCCTTCCCTTGGCTCTGTTCCTCTCAACTGAAGTCCAGGACGAAAGCCAGCATACCACAGGCACAGTGAGCTCACCAGTGCGGTGTGGACCACAGCTAAGGAATCTCCATCCCAGCCCTTTCTAGTGTGAAGCTTCAGCGTGACATGCAAAGTGCTAACAGCATCACAGATCATATTTAATAAGCAAAATAAAAGAAAGGCAAGTCAACACCCCCAGTGATTACTTAGGAGAGAGCTTTGCAGCCAAGTATAACACCTCTCCCTGATGCACTCTGCTGTATTTTTCCAGGATCGTTTGCCCTGTTCTTCCAGAAACAACAGGATGGCACTGGGACCTGAACTCTGACTCTCTGCTGTTTCTGCTATTCTGGTTGCTGATGCTGCTCTTTCACAACAGCTGAGTTGGATCCAGATGGAAATGTGAGTTATCTTTTCTCTAAAGAAAAAACAAAACCCCTGACATTTTTATATAGTTAAGAAGTTGCTCCTGTCATTTCTTGGCATGATACATTGTAGAATATTAACGTAGTCTAATTGCTTATGGAAATACCAAATTGTTTCTTGTTAAAGTAACAGATTCACATCAATCCCCATTCATTCTAAATAAATGATTTTCAGCACTTTCAGGTAAAGAATGTGTAAATAAAAGGACTTTTTTTTTTCTTCTTGGACTTGTAGAGATGGGCATGTTGAAAATTTCAAAATAATATGATAAATAAAGTTGACATTAGTTATGACTGCCTGGGAAAAATTATTTTAATACATGGAAACATGTATAACATTTGTGAACATTGTCTTCTTCTTACAGAAAAGGCAAATCTTTAAAGTTTGGTCTATTCTAAAAGGCTTCTTTAGTTCCTGTCAGATATGTGCTCCTACCATCCCATGTAGGACAATCTGGGATAAGAAAATAATGTGACAGTGATTAAAGGTAGAAATGCATATAGTAGCAGCAGGAAATTCCGATTAGCTGATGTCTGTCCCAGCGCTCCAGATACTTAGTGTCAACTTTTGTTGTCAGATTTTTAATATTTGTTTATGTTTTCAAGAAATGTTATTGAACCAGTCAAAACATGTATCTACATGATTGGCATAAAGCAAAAGCTAAAAACTGAATTGCTGGGAGCAATCAAAAAAAGAAAGAAAAACTCAAAGCTTTTTCAATTGGAGCATTTTCTGTAGTTGAGAGGGCTTTCATGATTTCATCATCATCATCATAATTCATAATATGAGGAGGGGTCATCTGAGCATTCTTGATCTAAGAAATGTGGTGACAACTGCCTTAGAAGCAGGTTACAGAAAACAGGAAAAAGGAAAGAAACCATGGGTTTTTCCTTCCTTAACTTCAGATAACCTACGGCTTAAGTAACTGATTCCTTATCTGAGCTTTTCTTTTCCAGGAGCTCCTGATGCTCAAGAGGGGGTGTGCCACAAAGCATCAGGCGATGGCAGTGTCGACTCCAGAGCGTTGGAGGAGGTTGGCCAACACCCAAGAATCAGAAGCCTCTCAAGCACGCTGCATGCTGATAACAAAATGCAGTGGAGAAATTTTCCTTTCTTATATGCATAGGCAGGAGAACACAAGATGTGCATCAGCTTTTCCCTGAGCTTAGTGTTAGAGCTGAAGCTTTTGATGGGATTAAAGGGACCATTTGCATGTAGTGAAATCTTTAGTTGTTCCAATGAATGCTGGGGAGCCACTTTGTTGGAGTCAAGCATGCTGAGCAATATCTGATTTTAATGCAAACCAAAGCACTGCCCAGTGCAAGTGAAGAAGGCAATGTTGTTTCTTCCACCATGCTCATTCTCTGAGGGATCCTGGGTCATCTGTTGTGTGTACAGAGACATCGTCCCTCACCCGTCAGAGCTGAAGCAGCTGCTTATTGGTGCTCAGAAATCCAACCGAGGCTGCACAAGAGCAGGAGCCCATGCTGGGAGGGTGAACCAGAGACCTGAAATTATAACAGTTGGATCTCAGCCAGAAACACTAGGGTGAAAAACCAAACTCTCCAAAGTAGCTGCTGAAACCTTACATGGTGGCAGTCAGGGGCAGGATGTTTGTTTTCCATCTCCTCCAAGGGACGGCACATCCAGCCGTAGTTTCTCATCTTAAAGCTGTGCTGGGACTTTTGTTCAGGACTGACTCAGAGGAAAGGGTGCCACTCAGTGAATCACTGTGTGACTTCCCCCACTTTGGGGTTTTTCCTTAGAGACCTTACAGCTCACTCTGGAGCCGTCCTGCCCGACAGACAGGAGCCGCTGGAATGGCACAAAGAGCATCGCCCTCTGCAAACGCACTTGTCGCCCAGGGCCTGCTCCAGCAAACCCATACACATATGCTTAACTCTACACTTCTGAGGCATAATCCCATTAATTTAAATGGGATTACTCATGGGCTTAAATTCCTGCAGGATCAGCGGTGAGGTCTGTTGCTGCAGCTGCCGGGGGCAGCACAATTAATGGTGCAACAAGAGTTTTGCTCATTCTATAACCAAGGGCTCACTTGCTGAACATCACCACTGCTCATATCATCAAGCCTGAAAAACGAGCCTTTCCTCAATTCAAAGGTCTCCTGGCTTTTAGCTTTGCTTCATCTTCCTTTACCTGGAAACCAGACTTTCCTAAACTGAACTCTCCTATGGTTTCTGCCTCTTCTTCATTATCCCCAGGCTGCATGGAGGATTTTTGTGTCTACCACTGCTTATGGATCACCTTAACTGCCTTGATTAGTACAGTCCGGTGAACCCCTCCCCTCTGCTTATCTTCTCTAAACAAGCATATTTCCTCCTACTTAGCATCTTTCTGCTAATCTCCTCCATCCTGCTGGAGCAGACTGCCTTTTAAAAGAAATATTGTCTCCACTTGCCCTCAGGTCATTTTGGTCATTGGACCCTACTGCCAGAACGGGATCAAACCCATTGTCTGCAAGAGGAAAGTTAGTTAAAGATGAGGATGAAAAAATGTCCTCTAAGTGCTGCCCTCCCTGGTTTTTATATGGAAGTTTATTTTATTTTCTAAGTATTTTCTAAGTAGTTGCTGCTTTTCTGTCTGAAATCACCTTGCTACTCATATTTTAAATGAATCAATAAGGTTGTGAAGTTAGTGACTTTTTTAATAAATAAATAACTTAATAAATGAAAGAATCAATAGTTTGCTTTTACAGGCCTATGCACAATGTGTGTACTTGTAAGTATGTCTAACAAATGCAGATCCGGGAGAGGCAGTCTCTAAGGGAAAGTGAATTTCTTTTGTTTAACTGCATGCATTTTAACATTTTGGTTTTAGAAAAAAAAAAATCTCCCACTAGAGACCTTTAATGCCAAGTTTGAGCCTGGAGCAACTTTTTACGGCTCAGTTGCAGTAACCCCTTGAATATAGGGGTTTATAATGGAAACTCTGACGAACCCTTAGCTAAAGTGCTTCTAACAGATGTTTCTGTAATGAAAGGGCTGTGCAGAACAGGCAACAGAGAGCAAACTGTACTTTGTATTCTGCAAAGATTACAGATGATTGTGCACAATTTATAAAATGATGATGGCTTTAACCCAAAGTTGCAACTCTCACACCAGGCTGCGCACCGTTTGTGTGCATACTCTAACAACATAGCGTTTCGGTAACGTAACCAGCTGCTGAACGTAACTCACTGACTTTCTTGTCTAGATTTGAAAATACAGGTCACCTTGCTCTTCTGAACAACAATTCAGCCATCTGGTAGCGGTGGTGGCGATAGGTATGCTTTTTCTCAGTGCCCTGGAGATGGGTGCCATCAGTGCTCCATTAAACAACTGGTCTGAGTGGAAACCAAGTGTACTCCTCTGTAACTGAGTGATCTGGCCCCTCAGGACTGTCTTGGCTGTCTCCCTACGCTTGTGGCATCTCCAGGAGACCTAGACATGACAGACAACCTCCTGGTCTCCTTCCCTGAGGTGTGGATGAGTGTGTTGCGCTGACTTGTGCCTGGCTGGCCCGTGGGGACAGTATGGATTCGAGCAGGTCAGGAGGCTCTGGGGAGGAAACTGGGCAGAGACACAGGGAGCCATGTCCTCAGAGCACATTGCTAACCCCAGAGACCCAGATGTCTTGGCCTACGGTCACTGAAATGTTGAAGTCCGTCTTAAAACACAAGTATTACAAGAAAAAAGAGCTCAAGTCTATAGCTTCACCAGAAAAGGAGGTTATATATCTAGAAATGTTACCAGAGGGTATTTTGGGTTTTGTTCTAATCTCCCTGTCAGCGCTTATTAAGTGGAGATCAGAGTCACTGGACCATCATCTGAGGGTGTGCTTGATGGCGCTGCGGAGACCTTGGCAGCCAGCTGCAAGCCACAAGGCTTGCGGAGCCTTCATAGGCAGGATGCAAATGGCTTGTATACATGTCACACAGGCATCGATTCGTTCCAAATGCCTTCCTTTTTATGATCGTGTTTTGCCAGGCTGAATTCCTTTTGGGTGAGCAGTAACGACAATGTGTAATTAACGTTCTCCTGGTTAACGCTCTGTTAATGCGCTGTACCCAGAAAAATGCAGTCCCTGGGGCTGTGTTCATCACTGCCTCGCAGGTAGTTTGGAGCAACCGTGTTCCTTATGTGAAAATTTCATTCTCCTCCATCGGTACAACGAGCAGAGGCATGTGTTAGCACTGAAAGGCTGAGATGAAACTGTCCTCACAACATCCTTCAAGCAACCCGGGAGAAAAAAAAGCCCCTGGATTGACTTTATCAATTCACTTTTGGTATCGCTGTCATGTTATTTTTAGGGCTTAGTTCACATGAAGGCATGTGGGTTCAGGAGTGCTTGCTGGAGTGGGCTTCTCCTTGCCATCGTATTTTGTGCTGCATTGGACCTGAAAGGACTCCAGCCACCTGCTGCCATGAAGCCGCTCTGCCTCTGCAGGGTAGCTTGTGGCATCAGCACGTCATCCTTATAAGTTGAGATGTCCATTTGGATTGGCCAAGTGCTTTTAACTTCTCAGTTATCCATTCCTTGGATATGGTTTGGCTGTGGTGCTCTGCCCTTTTCCTGACTTTCTGTCTTTGCTTTTGGTTCATCATGGTCCTGACACAAGCTGAAGCAATCTTCTTACCAAATGCCACCTTTGATGCCTCAGAGCCCAGGCGGTGCTCTGGCTGTCCCAGGCTCCTCGAGAAGAGCACAGCCTGCCCTGGAGCAGGAGCTCCCTCATCGCCTGCCTGTCTCATGGCTGTTCATTCCCTTGTTATGAGAAGCTCAATGTTTTCACCAGCCTGCCCTTATCTTTCTGTGGTGTAGCTATCAAGAAGCAACAGATAGCTTTTTTCCGAGTGAAACCAGTAAATTTGTTGTAACGAATTCAAATGTGGGAAAGTTATGTTTATCTTAGCTGAGGGACAAATAATACAGTTGTAACCATAAGCAGAGAGGAAAGGAAAAATGGAGAAGTGCAGCTCAGGAGCAGTCTCAGGGGAGCAGTCTCTCAAGCTTACCCTTCATCAGTCACTGTGGCTTAAAGGGATAAACATTTTATGTCTTCCTTCGCCTACGCCACAGCCGCCTCATCTGTTGGTAAATTTGGGCTTGTGCTTTGCTATCCTTAACAGACCCCTAATAATCCTCCAGAGGAGGACCTGTTTTGATTTTTAAAGGAATTACATTCAGAGGGAATAAGCTGTAACCGAGACTTCACTGCTTGGACTGAGGAACTGCTGATCTCTGATGTACCCGCCAAAATTGACTTTGGGCAGGGCACAGGCATGCAGATTTTAGTTGACCATAAAATCAATGTCTATTTTGGACTAAAACTTTCAGTAGCTCTGTTTCAATAACTGAAAATGCAGATAGCCAAATCTAAGCTCATGAAAGTATTATGGTCAGCAAAACACACTGACGCTATATAAATGCTATATATGTTATTTTAATGGGAAAGACTTGACAGTGTATTCTACTTATTCTTTAAGTAAATGATAGTTGCATCCATCCTGAGTGATCAATACTAGGTCAAATCTGACCCGTGGAGTAAGTAGTGAGTAGTGATTTTTGCTACTTACATATGAATATTATATTTATTCCACCCAGTGCAATGCTTTCCCCCATGCTCAGTATTTTAACCTCCTCTTCCACTGTCTGGCTTCTTGGCAGAAGGCTGTGCAGGTTGCCAGAGGAGTCTGAGTGAACTCATCCATCCATTTGCTGGCCATTTGAAATGCTGGATGTCTTCCAGTTATTTATCTGCTCCTCTCACTAAGGCTCATGTATGAACAATAAATTAGCTGAGAGTGCACAGTGACATACTCTGAAACTTTATATTTATGTGTGCATATTTAAGAACATCCATAATGAGGCATTAGGATATTGCAAGAGCTGAGGGTGTGTTGCTGCATTTGATCTGTACAAAGGGAGTCTAAGGTGCAGAGCAGTAGGGAATCAAACCCTTTTAGTGCCCAACCTTTTAGAGCATGAATGGGAATGATAGGTTTTAATTAGAAACATCATCTTGGTTTGTGATATCATTATCTTCAACAATTTATTGTATCGATGCAGTTCACGGCAGCAAAGTGGCTATGAAAAATGAGGACCAAGGGTTAATTTCTGGCTGCCTTTAAGTTGATGGCAGAACTCCCAATGACTTCAAAGGGTGAAGATTTCACCTCAGTTTTCAGCTGGTGTAAGTTGACATACCTCCATATACTTCAATAAAATCAATGAAGCCTTGATGATTTATTGCAAGTGAGAATCCAGCCCTAAAGCTATTAAGGCCTGTAATTTATAAAGCTATAATTATGGAACCATAATTCCATCAAGGGCTTCTGGCGATATCATGGACCAGAGTTAAGTGAATTGTGCAAATAAATGTAATGGTCTTGCAGTGCAGTGGAAATACCTCTCCTTCTCTAGATAGGACTCTTAGCACAAAGATATTAAAATATATTTTATCCACTCACAGGAATAATTGGAAAAGAAATATTAGCTACAGACTTGAGACTCCCAGGGCACTGAATCAAAACATACATTTTGCAGCAGCTACTCCAAAACGGTGGATGGTCCCCTGCACTGCTGTGATAACTCAAGGCATAAAATCTCCTCTTGGACCTGATTTTTACTTTGGTTATTATTATCTGCTATCTTTGATAACTGAGCAATGTAAAGTGATGCCCCTGTGTGTGTGAAAATGCCTGAACAGCAGGAGTGGATGGAGGCCAACACCAGGGAGAGGACAGCATAGGCATTTGGGATGCAGGAGCATAGATTGTGTATGGTGGAATTGATAATCCACTCTTCTACCTCCTTTCAGCCCCTCTTTCTCCATTATTTTTATAAATCCGTACCTGGACAATTAGTCTTCCCACTTAGAAAAAGTCATATACAAATACTCAATCATCCTGTTCTTGCATATATGAACTGGGCCCGTAAAGACATACGTGCCCCAATGGGTCTTCCCTCATTAAAAAATCTGCCTTGGCTGGTCTCTCTGCTGTCTTTTAGGTCCCTGAAACTGCAAGGAAACCCATATGTAATTAATCTTCATTAGGAAAATGCACCTGAATCGCAGCCCTGAACCTCAAACAATCTGGGGCTTGGAGGAAATGCATGGATCAAGATTCAGTTTGGACCAGATGTGATAATTTTGAGGATACAGTTCTCTCTTGGCTAGGAAAAGCACACTTTTTGTGAGTCAGCCTCTTAAAATCAAGGCAGGCAAATGAAGAAATTAAAAAAAAAAACCTGCAAAAGTGAAAACCTTTGAGTAATATATTTTCCCCTTCTCATTCACTCATGTAACAGGATTTTTCAAGCAACATACTCATCTATGGGCATGATAAATCAGTCACAGCTCCAGGTATTTGTAACGTCAAGTGATTGAAAAATGACTTCAAGTCTCCCTTGTGCCACAGTAAACTTTATTTTGTCTATATTTGCTCAGTCAGGACTGTAAAGAAAATAAATGACAGATTTCCTCTGTGGAAAAGTCCTGCAGAATTTAATACTGGGGAAGCCGTGAGGATCTTCAAGGATGAGGAACCGTAGGTAAATCAGAACTACCCCATGAAATTCAGCAGATTTCTTATCTATTCTATAGCATTTTATATGTAATTTCCTATTAAACTGATTTAAAAGACCCAAACTAAGAATTAGGAGCCTGGAATTTCTTATTAAGTTGTGAAGGACGTGTCCACAGGGGCTGTGGCAGGTTAACTGCAGCAGTTGAAAGCAAAGGCTGTCGTGTGGGAAGGACCAAGTCGCAGTGAGAGCATCCGCCCTGGAAAGGCAGCGGCTTTTCAGCAGCATCACTCTGTACGGCCCCTGCTCCAGTTTCTGCACATGAAACAACTGCAGCCAGCCCCTGCATCAGCAACACGCTTACCATGTCCTCAAACCAGCCTCTGGAAAATCTCATTTCTGAGTCTTGTTGAAGTCACTGAAAATGAGGCACATGGTAAAAGTTAATTACTTGTTTAAGGAGTGCTTTGCTGTGCCAGGCCTAGGCCTGATCCTAAAATCAAAGCGCAGCTTTTTGCTCCCTCCAGTCGACCCAAGGGCAGGTGCTATGACAGCATCTCCCCCACACTCGGGTGCATAACATGTTATTCCTCCCATTGGATTTCTCCCAGGATGCAGAAAGAGCAAGTGTAGCTTAAGCCTGAAGATGTATGCATTAGTGAGATAAGGATCATATCTGGGAATTTGCAATGAGACTGCTCCAGTTTATACAGCTGAAGATCTAATCCTTGCTGTCTATGCTAAAGGAACCCAAAATTGGCAATTAGCTCAGTTTTTTTTTAAACACGCCAAGTGTACATTTTAAATATCCGCATATAATTCTAGGGAAATGATTCATAAGGATGCAGGCAGACCTGAGGTGAAAAACATTTCAGAATAAATTGGACAGATGATGACATACGTCAGTTCCTTTTAGGAACAGAAACCCAGGTTTTATTGAAAGCTCAGATAAAGAAGCCTCTTCTTTATATGGAAATCTTACCAGCACTGAGTGGGATTGCCTGCTTTGGTACAGACTTGCCAATGAGTTTCTCTTACCACGGAATACATTACTGCATACTGTACCACATGCTGTACATCACCTCTTACTGTAACGTTGGTTTAATTGACTGCAACATCTCATCTGATTTGTTAAGCTATGACATGGAGACTTAACCAAAAATATATTAAATCTTTAAAAAGCGCTAACTAAGCCTAAAGAGCAGGCTCCAGATCAAATTTTCCCAGCACTTGGAATAATCTGTTTTCCAGTATAAAAAACAGTATGTAGAATGTTTGTGGGCCAGCTTTGCTTTGGATTTCTGTTCAGCCTTTTCACGGGTGTAACGGGCGGCGAGTGTGCAGGCAGAGCAAAGGGGTGGTGTGGCAGGAGAGGACACATCCCCTGGCTGGCGGGCGCCCGAGGCTCTGCCGGCAGCATCCCAGCGGGGCTGCACGGGAAACACCTGCGGTCCCTGGCGCTGGCTCCTTCCTCCCTCCCCTGTGGGAAGCAGGGCTGGGGCAGGGAGGTGTGAGCAGGGCGGCGGCGCGGGATGCGGGATGCGGTGCGATGCTCAGCAGATGGGCAGGCGGGCACCGAGAACCCCACAGCCGCTGGCTGCAGCAGATGCGGCGGATGTGAACATGCTCAATAGACTCATGCTCAGATTAGTAATGGCTTTGGCTTCAAGCAGGGATTGCTTTACCCACAATAGAAGCCCTACAAAATTCTCCTATGCCATTGGCGTTTCAGAGTGGCTCTTTCAAGCACAGAAGTCCTGCAGTCACCTGAATGTACTGAAGATGTCTAATCTACATCTTGGCTGATAAATTAAATAGTGCCAGGGGATTTTCCCAAGCACTGGAACTCATCTGCACTGTTACATTTTTAGAAAGCTCCCCAGCACAGCTCAGGCATTAGCGTGGGTCAATTACCTCTCCCACTAGGCAACCTTGAAGACTTTACACTGTTTTGGAGAGCAGAAGAGTTTAGGAATATGGGTGCAGGCTGTTCCAAACTGGTTGGTCTCATCGCCAGACAAAAATCCTGGGCATGTTTAACTTGCAGCTGCAGTGTCCCCTGGAGCACTGCGTGTAGTGAGGAGCCCTGGCAGGGCATTGCTTGCAGGTGGGCATGGGGAGGACCCCCACCACAGGGCTAATGGGGGCTGGTCACTGTAACCCGCCCTCAGAGGGGCTTCCCCATCACTCACACACAATCTCCCATTCTGCAGCCTCTGAGGTCAGGGTGAGACACCACAAAAAGGGCACATATAAGTGCAAAGGCACAAAACACCCCCGCTGCAGTGGTTTCAGTCAGTGTCACTAAATGAACCTGACACAGGGCCAGGCACAAGGGCAGAACAAGCACATTTTTAATGAGGGAGCTAATATGGGGCTCCACGCTGTGCTTCAGGGCATCAGCAAGGGTGTGAAGTCAGGCAGACAAAGCCACCACAAAGGGGTGCACAATTTATCCTGGCATCTATGGAAAGATGAGCTTTCTGCTGGTGTAAACTGTGCGGGAGCGCTGGGGGATTAGCCATCCCCACTTGGGCAGGAGCCAAAGGTCAAACAATGACACCCAAGCCTGTTTGCAAGCTCAGGCTACGTCACTTGTTTAGTTTTTGTTTCTGCTTTGGGAGGATTAGGGAGGATTTATCGCGGTGAGCGGCGCTAGTGTCTCCTGCACTGTCTGGATACACACTGGCCGACCCAAACCATCTCTCTCGAGCCTTTCAGATCATTGTACAGCCCCAGCAGAGAAGCACGGAGACTGCTGGGCAGTCCCTTGCGAGGGGCTGAGTCCATGTTTGGCCGTGGCGAGAGTGGGAGCTGGAGGTGATGGGACACCTCAGGGTGCTCTGTCCCTGCCCTCTCCCCCTTGCTCCCCTTCTCCTCCTCTCCCACTTTTCTCATCCTCCCCCTGCAAGGCTGTGCTTCTAGTGCAGTAGCTGTCTGCAAGCAAACCAATGAAAGATTTTTTTTTTTTTAAATTAGGGTTTGATACTAATTGCCTTCAGTGAGGGTATTTTCACATCACAGCTGACCAAAGACAGAAGACGTTAAGTCTGTCTCCCTAATAAATCATTCCTCCTGCTCCCCGGGGTTGGAGATGAAGAGTGAATAGGCAGTGTATACTGCATTGGCCTAATTGTCTCCTAAAATATGCAGGCAACTCCCACAGCAGTCAACGGAAAGGCACGTGTGCATCTAAGGGGGCCTTGTGTTATTACCGATGCTCTCACACCAAGGGAGCCATTGTCGGCTTCCCCCTCCCTCCCCAGCCCTGGCAGGGAAACCTCCACGTCTGCCAGCCAGGAGGATGAGCTGGAAGCGGATGAAGAGGAGGGGGTATCTCTTTAAAGTCAGACAAAAGAAACCTCAGTCCTCCCCTCACCCCTCCAAGCTGTAAAACAAAGACTTGGAATAAATATTCTATTTCCACCGACAGGCCAGGTTGGGAGAGAGAGATGCCAGCTAGAGATCTCCAACACAATTAAAAAATAAAAAGGCTTCTGTGGATAAACACTGGTTTGGCACTGCAGTCTGACAAATCCTTCCCTAATCCATGCGAAACCTCCCAAACCAGGCAGAGAAATGCCCGGGGAAACTCGACTGCTCTGAATTTGTCCACCGCCTTCACTGCCTGTAGCTCAGCTCCACCAGGAGCTCCCAGTCACCCCCTCCATAGCTCCAGTTCCCAGAAGCCAAACTTTGCCCTCAAAATCTGTCTGAACTGAGCAGCACAGCCCACTGAGCCCTCTGCTCCTGCAACAGACATTGCCTGGCCTTGGCTGGTATAATTTTTGATTTGATCCCTTGTTAAACAACAGACATCGTAGAAAAATAGGACAGGGAGGGACTCCAAAGAGGTGTCTGGTCTCTCTCTGTTGCCTCCGGTTAACATCAGTGAAAGCTAACCTGCTCCTGGCAGATATGTGCCCCGTGCCACCGAGGTGATGCCCCTTGGAGCCGAGCTGAGCAAACACCTTCCCTTTTGGCAGCTTGCGAAGCTGATGGGTTTCTCTCTCCTTTGTGATAAACGTATTTTTCATCTCTGAGTGCGTATGGTAATTAACAAAGGCTGAGGGCCAGATCCCCACCTGGTACGAGTTGGCAGAGCTCTGAGGAAGGCAGCAGAACTCCGCCAGTTTAGATCAGACAGGAGCCCGATTGCGTTCCTGAAATCCCTGCAAGCCCTTTCAGCCGGTGCCATTCCAGGCTTTGCTCGTGCATCCGTGAGAATTGCTTAATCCAGGGTTGCCAAGGAGGAAGAGCACGTTAGGTGTTTAACAGCAAGGCTGATGTGATGCTCCACCTTGGAGCAGGAACTGAATTAAGGCAGGGAAATCAAGGAGAACAGTTCTTTTCCCAGTCTACCCGTTTAAAATGGAAAAAATAAATCTCCTTATTAAAGAGACGAAGGTTAAACACGCTCACACACACACACATACACACAGACACACACAAAAAAGAAATATTAAAAGTACCTTTACATTTTCACAACGGTGGGGTTAGATTTCTGATTCTCTTATTTCACAACACTGCAAAGGATCGTAAAGGGATTGATGGCTCTGCAAGGCAGAGGCTGTGCCTCTATTTTCTTTGGAAAGTACCTCGCTGGCTGTTGGTTCTTGCTACCAGAGAAAAATAACAAAAAGCTGATGGGATAAGACAAATATGCTCCTTCAAGAGTTTCTAATAAAATGATAACGTTGAGCGAGGCTGCCAGTACGTTCTGTGTCCAGATGCACTGCAGCAGAAGGGAAGAATTTAACATGTTTTGAAAATGCCAATTGTCTGTTGCCAAAGATGCATATGATCCCACTGCCAGCAGGGTAGGCGGCAGGGATTAAGATGTCAGAGGAGACGTCATTCTACCTAGGCAACGTTGATTTCACTGAAGAAGACAATGCAAAGACAGTCCTGTTTCCTGCAAGGAAGGCGCCTTTTTTCCTTGTGGTTCATTCTGAATTCTCCATTGTGGCAAGGCTACTTTTACAGAAGCCCTTTGTACTCCCTGAAATGTCTTTATGGTGCAAGCAACCAGGTTATAGGGTGAAGGTACTTTTCCATCATGTCTGAGAGCATCTCCTGGTCCTTCACTGTCACGTGAGAGGCTGGGACAGATACTAAAGTCATCATGATGCAGTGGGAATGTAGCTCAAGGTCATGTCTAAAGCATGAGTCCAGGGCTGGTGTCCTCAGCATCCACCTGCTCTGAGCCTGTAAGCAGGAGGTCCATGTGGGAGTGGTGAAGCTCCAGGTATCATCAACTCCTGCCTGTGCTGCTGCATCCCAGGGAGCTGTAATTGCCGTGTCTCATGGTTAGGGTCAAACCCAGCTTGTATTTTTTGCCTTCTGAAGTGTCTCCAGATGATCCTGCTGTTTTCGTCAGACTTTTTCTTCCCTTTGTGTGTCCCCCTGGCACATTTAGTAGAGACTGGGTGCAAGTTTGGATCTCTGGTCTGGTCAACCCAGACTCTTGAGGCCTTTTTGTCACCCCTGCCCCAATTCAGAGGTTTTAAGCATGTGTTTAAATCCCCTCCTATTGGGGCCAGCATTAACCACACGCTTAACCTGAAACATGTGATCAGGAACCATATTTCAGTGGGAGTTAAGCATATGCTTAAATTCTGCTCTGTTCTAAATGGATACTTTCTTGAACTGGAGCCTGCATTTTTTTGGTATGATCCATCTTTGCTCCTCCGCATACCTTTACTGCAAATTATTCTGCAATACGCATATGGCTCAGTAAGTATATTGCTCTGTGGCTTTTACACAAATAGCCCAATTGATACATCACATACTTAACCTCTTGAACAAAGGAGTTAACTTCACAGGATCAATTTACATGCAGGGGCCAAAGCTTTTGGATGGAAACTAGCTGTCATGTGGTGTGCAGTCGAAAGAGCAAACAGCTTATTCATTATGATAGCATTGGATTCAGAAACAAAACACAGACGGCAGAAAGAGCCTGCCCAGATTTCCAAACGTATCGCCTGTCCCCGCACCGAAGCATGTTTATTTAAACCCTCTCTCTGCACATGCAGTCAGTTGTTAGACTTAACTCCTGATCTCCTCATGTTAGGTGGTTCAACCTGGACCTTGCTGCTCACACTATGCTTTCCATCACGTATGGGCAGCTCCTACCAAAGCGAGCAGGAATTGCACTTCTGTCTCAGCAGTACAGCTTTGACACCAGTGCTCAAATGGAAATCAAACACTGGGCTCGTTTGTCAGTGTGACGTGTTTGTGCAAGAGCACACGCTGCTCATCAGATACACAAACTCCCCAGGTCTGAGCGTGACTCTTTGAACAACAGTCCCATACTCTTCATGTGGTTTCTTCACTTCACCCGCCCAGTTGTCCGCCTTTTTTTTCTCCTTTATTAATCATTCTCATCTCCAGGCACCCAGATGTGCTCATTTCACTTTCAATGTAATGGATGCGCAGGCTATTAAGATGATGACTTAAGTCTGTTAGTGCTTGGCCATGCAAACTTAACCCCTGTCGGCAAATGCTCAGTCACAGAAATGGTCTCATTAATCTGTTACTGCTGTGTGCAAGTCCTTGCTCTGTAAAGCTCATGTAGGCTAATCCTGCAGGACACGATCCAAAATTTACTAAAGTGAGTGGGAGTTCTTCTATCAATTTATTGGGCTTGGCACGAGAGTTTTAAGGAAGAAAAAAAACATTAAAAAATGAATTCAACTGCTTTAGACAGACGTTATTTATAATGTAACGTAGCATCATCGGTTGTCTCCAAATTTGATTCAGCAGGACACCTACAATTCTTTGCATGTCCACCTACAGTAGTATCAATCGGAAATACAAAACCAGAAATAAAGTGACTTCAGTAGGTTATTTTCCCTGTTTTTTGAAGTTGGACTTAGGGAGATTTCTATCCATTTCCTTTACCACGTCCCCAGTTTTGTATTATTGATTGGCACTGCTCTGCAGTGGTGCATTGGATCAAAGGATTCTATGATTCTATTAAACCCAACATTTATGGCTATACTGGCATGTCATCTGGAGTCACGGCCACAGTCAGGCTGCAATAAGGAGGGACTCACAGCTGGGTGAAGCAAACACGTGAGCGGGAGGGAGGGAGTGACAAAAATAGGGAAAACATGGTTTATATCAAAACCAGCCATCTGGGCTCACTGCCTGTCCAGTGGAACTGGGCTGTAAGTGGGACAGTATGCGGTCTTCAGACTCCCTTACTAACTACGGGGGAATTCAGGTCCCGTTGGGAATTCCCAGTTTAGACTCACAGGCTCAGCACAACCCAGCACTGAGAAAAGCCAGCTTTGGACTCCCGAGTCCAAAGGGCTTGACTCCCGAGTTGGGACCTTTGGCTACACCGAGGCTAGGGAGCTAAACAGAGCCATGGCAGAAGCTGGAGACCCTTCCAGGTTACTTATTAATTAGCACAATCTGTCAAAGGTTTTGGCCTGTCCCAACCAGCATTGCTCCAGATGCTGTGGCACAGCTCAGAGGATGGCAGGGGCCAGCAGGTAGCAAGGAGGAAGCTGGTTTGGGGGTGTGGAGCTCAATGGACTTGAACTGCATGACTTCACTTGGCCTTAAGAATGTGCAAAGTGTCCTGGCTTGTTTTATTTATCAATACAGGTTTTTCCCTTGACCCAAGCATTGTTTTTTACATCTAGGTTCTGTGAAACGGAAGGGTCTGGCTCATCCACTCACACACATTAGCAGGGGCATCCCTTAGCAAGGAGACAGACCAGGACCAATGCGTTGCTCCCTTTGACCATGCCGCCCTCCAACTTGCTGTGGTCACCGTCTGCCTACAGAGTCAAAGCACTAGGACTCCTCCTGCTCGTAATGAAGTCCATCGCTCAGGCAGACAGTTTGCCTGGTAGCACAGACCCGGGTCAGGAAACAGGCTTTTTGCTTTGGCATTGGAGGTGTAATGCAATAGGGATGAATTAGCTGTTTGGGTTCTGCTTCCAGTAACAGTGCTTGGGATCATCAGTAACAGATGGAAACCAGCTCAAGATGCATCTCTACATTTCTCTTGAATGCCAGATGAATTTCTATCCGTATCCGTAGCTTGTTCTGTTTTGGGATTTTTCCCCCGCAGAACAAGAACAAGAGTCTCTGCAGTGATTTTGGCACAAAGCCTACATGTATCTTGCCCTGGGCCAAGTGATGAGCAGGGACATAAGTGTGCTCACACAGGCCAGTTCAGTGTGCCTGACAGTGTCCTTGCTTCACGCTGTGTGCCGAGAGCCTCTTTTCATACAAGTGGGCATAACTAGAGGAATTAGCCTTCCTCTCTTCCTAAAAAACCTCAGGAGGTAGGCACCTAACCCCCTTAGGCACCTTTGAAAATCCCAGCCATGGTATTCAACACCACCACTTGTAGCACCATGAGTGGTGGTGAAGGGTCAGATCTCCCAGGGCTGGGAGGTGCTACAAGCATAGCCAAAAGCAAAATACTAGCTGTAGCTGTGCTAAAAGGCTTACCTGCACAGGGTGCAGAGGCACTGGCTCTTTGCATGAAGTGCAACCTTGTTCTGCAGGCTTTGAAATGCTGCAGAAGGGAATGGGGGAGTGAAGCAGGAAACCACCACTCAAAGCAAGTCTTTTGTGGCCAAGAATGGATTGGAGAAGTGTTGTGGGTCTCGCACAGGTGGGGATTTGCTGCAGCAGTCTCATGCGGTTAGCGTTTGCACTCAGGGGTGTAAGCTGTGCGTAGCGTGCAGCAAGCGGGGGCTGCTCCATGTGCTCAGCAGCTGCGTACGACTCTGTCCCCCAGCTTTAACAGCAGCATCGCCCCCGTCATCCTCCTCTGGGTGGGTGTAACCTTGTGACTTGGTATTTCTGAGGGGTAACAGCTCAGGTACTGCCCCGTCTCCGTGTTCTTTGTCCCCTGCCCTACTCTGCTGGAGACATCTTTATCTGGCAAGGTCTACTGCATGTCAATGCGGAGAAATAAACAGAGCCTGAGCAGGCTGTTGTGGTTTCTGATTTGCTTGCTGATATATTCAGACATTGTCAATGTGTTCTGAGCAGATCAAGATGGCTTTAATGATTGGGATGAAAAGAAACAAACTCCAGTCGTTAAGCGCTAATCACACAATTACTATTTTACATAGTCAGACCTGGCAATGAAATATCCGTCTCACTGGCTGCAAAGAGATCACCAAATCAATTTTTTGCATTAACATTTTATTCCTTCCCATACTAGACATTTGTTCAGCTTGTTTATACTCACACCACATGGCCACAAGCTGTGTAGTTAGTAATAAATGAGTGAATACATTTATCTTTGGAAACTTAGGCCAAGCCAAGAAGTTGATCGCTTGTTTTTCTAGGAGAATAACACATGTGAGATTCACTCAGATAAATCCCACCAGCGGTAATGGGATTGCCTATGTTAATTGCCCACATAATAAATTCCGATAACAACAGCTAGGATTTTACAGTATACAGCGGGTTTCTAGCGTTGGATAACTGATGATCACAGCAATGCAGTGAAGAACGGGGCCATTAAGTCTGTCCAGACAGAGGCGAGTCTGAGAGCTGGGTTCAGCCTGTTGGACACCAACTTCGAATGCAACTTCTGCTAGTCTCCTTTGCACTCAGGCAGCGGGGTCACGACCCGACTGCCACCTCCCTGCCTGAGCACCTCAGTACCTACCGGTATGAGGGGCCCTTCACAAATACACAAAAGGGTGAGTTTTTGGCAGTTCCCACCTCTTCCTCCCAAACCATGGCCCTGCTCAATCCCACCGATGAAGGCTGACTGTGAAGCCATGAAAGGCCACTTCCAGAGGTGACAAAGAGTGAACTGCTGTGATTGCTGAAGCCTGCTAATGGTCTCCATTTTTGCCTTGTTTTGCTGTGTATTTTGGGTCAATTGGGGACAGCCTGCGCATTTGGTGGGTGACAGCTCGCACAGCCAGGTGTGTGGTGTGTGTGTCCCCTGCCCCGTGGCAGTCTTCTTGCCTGGGTAAATGGACAGATTTCACCAATTTTGTGTGTAAACTGCTGACACACAGGCTGTGCTTCTGCTGCCTCCCTCCCATTTATCCTGTGTTCACAACAGCAGCTCCCAGGACCCTTTTTCCCTTCTTATCAGGCTCAGCTTCCTTGTTTACTTCTCTGGCCCTGTCCCGTGCAAAGGGTGACTGTATATGCACGAAGCAACAGGAGTTCAGGACATGTCAAATACTGAAGCTTATGTAGCAAATGGGTTATGCAATTTTCCCTGCCTAAGCTGCTTAAACCTTACGAGAACAAAACATTCCAGTAACTTTTTTGGAATAAAATCCTGTGATTGAGAGAGAGCACAACAAGCAGTTTGCACACACAGCCCCTGTGTTATCTCCAAACTGGTTATTTTGCTGGAGTGTGGTTGAACTGAGCCCTCCAGAGCCGGTGTGTCTTTAGAGGCACATACCTCTCCCCTTCTTGCAGCTTGCAAGAGCTAATCTAAAATTTAATTCCCTGAAAGTCACCATTCTCACAAACACAACCAGAGTGCCCACTCTACGATGAATCTATTTATATCTCCAGTCTGAGTCAAATGAAGCTACTATGCTAAAATCTATAAGGGTAAGTGGATCCAATACTCACGTGGACACGCTCCTTTTCTGCTGGGAAGCTCTTACACACAGAAACGTTAACAGGATTTACCAAATCCATCTGTTTGCAAAACCAGCATCTCCGAGGGCATTCAGTGCAATTCAGACCCGTGAGTCCCAGCAGGTGCAGGAGCTGTGGCTGGCTCAGGCAGCACACAGCCAGCCTAGCGCTGTTCCCCGTTTCCTCTCGCCGACAAAGAGCATGTTTTCACTCCTTGGATCATGGTGAAAAGCTGATTCGAATTTGCCGAGTCAGAAAACTGAGAACTCAGATTACTTGAATCGGTGGATTCGGTCGGGAATTTTTGAAAGTCGGAGCACAGCAATAAGATGCAAAGCATTTCTGCTGGCGTTTCCAGAGCCCCTTATGGCTGAGGATCTCTAAGCTCCTTAGAGATATTAATGAATTAAAGCTACAGCATTCCAGAGTGCTGGGCAACTTTATTATCCCCTCTGCTAAGAGGAAAGCTGAAACACAGGGAAAGTGGCTGGCCTGCGGTTTGTCTGCTCAGCTGCTGGAGGAGGAGGAGGAGGCTTTGGGATTTCAGCACAAGCCACACGGCAGCAGCGTTAGAGGAAAAGCTGTTGCCTCTTTCAAGGAGCGGGGATGGTATCTAGTGAGTAGTTCTCCTCAAGGGCATAAATGCAACATACTCTGCCTTTGTAATGGCACCAGAGATCTTCTCCCCCCACCTCCCTCCCCTCACTGGGCTTCCCAAAGGATCGCAGCGGGAGAGCAGTTGGTGCAAGTTTGCTCAGTGCAGACTCCTCAGAGAGGGAGTAAGGAGGGAGGGGGGGTCACATAAGGGACAGCTGGCATTTATTTGGACTTAGTTCTGGTATGGGATAAAAAGAGCCCTTTCCATGTATTCAGCACTCCAGAATTGACCAGGGAATTTATTTTTGCAAACACAAGTGTGAAAAGCTCAGGGCTGCCCAGGTGGTTTTGTTTTGCTGTTTTTCTGAACAGTCTTTTCTTTCCCCTCCATGTCTTTCCACTGATGTTTCTTTTATCCGGGTTGTTTTCATGTCAGATTTTGGACGGGTGTCCCATGACAGCCCCAGTAAGGGGGAGGAAACCCCATTGCTTCAAGAAGTAAATTAACGAAAAATCTTCGGGGTGTCAGAAGAATTAGGAAATCATAAAATCAGACCAAACACAACCAGTTTGACAGCATATTTCAATTCCCCAAGTTCTGTGGTGACTTTGATTTAAATGGAAATCTGGTGGCTGGCTTCATTCAGGGAGTCACCAGACCTGCACCTGGGGTTCAGGGTCTCCTGGGCAAGATGTATTGCAATGTATACCAGCATGTGGGAATGGGAATCATCCCCTCCTATTCGACATCTGCACCCGAGCTTGTCCAGTGTCCCTTCTGCATTGCCAATGGGGACACATCAGCCCTCCAAGCTCCACTACATCTGCTGCCTGCTGTAGGATTTGTGAATTGTCACCTCCAAGTGTCGGTTCCTCTCATTTCATTACTAGAAGAGACTCAGGGATGAGATGAGATGCCGTTCTCTATATTTTAGTTGCCTTTGCCTCTTGAGATGAATCCCACTCTTCCTGTCCAGGAAAATACCTGGCTAAACCAGGGGCCAAATTTTAATTTACTGCCTGTCATGATTTCAGCTAGGATGGAGCTAACTTTCTTGCTAGCAGTCGATGTGGGGCTATGTTTTGGATACAGGATGAGAGCGATGTCGGTTGCGGACTGATGTTTTTCGTTGTTGCTGAGCAGTCAAGGCCTTTTCTGCTCCTCACACCACCCCACCAGTGAGTAGGCTGGGGGTGCACAAGAAGTTGGGAGGAGGCACAGCTGGGCCATCTGACCCCAACTGACCAAAGGGATATTCCATACCATATGACGTCTGCTCAGCATATAAAGCTGGGGCAAGAAGGAGGAAGCAGGGGGAAGTTCAGAGTTATTGTGTTTGTCTTCCCAAGTAACCATTACACGTGGTGGAGCCCTGCTTTCCTGGAGATGGCTGAACATCTTTCTGCCGATGGGAAGCAGTGAATTGTTTTGCTTTGCTTGCATGCCTAGTTTTGCTCTACCTACTGAACTGTCTTTTTCTCAACCCACGAGTTTTCTCTCACTATTACTCTTGCGATTCTCTCCCCCATCCCAGCTGGGGGCAGTGAGCGAGTGGCTGCACGGTCCTAGTGGCTGGCCGGGGTTAAACCACAACACTGCCAGCAATAGTACCAGTGAGATGCCGTTCTTCATGACTGCTGCAGGCAGTGAGCTGGGGCTCGGCAGCGGCATTCAGCTGAGTTTCACTTAGCTACTAGCAGGATATAAGCTGCAGCGACACAAAGCTTGGAAGCTCATTTACCCTCTCCCTTGGATGCTTTTTGCAGGTCACTAAGATGTTTGCAGTGTGAATGTGGCCTGACAGATATCTCACTAATAGCAGTTTCCTGGATGCTGAGATTCACTGTCCTCTTGCAGAAGCTAACTCACACCACACCGTGCTGTTGTCTGTGTTTCCGAGGCTTCTTCACAATAACCTTGTGTGACGATATTGTAATGAAGATTTGTGGAGCTGTCTGTAGCAGTTGTTTTTACGTCTTCGGTGCTTGCTTATTTTCCTGCTGTGTTTCTGAGGTTTTCTTCTTGCTGTACTTCCTTTTTTTTTGTCTCTCCTACTTATTCTGGGAAAGAGATCTGTGAAGAAGGTGAGTCATGTGCCACGAGCACAGGAAGGGTCATGCTTACAGGCTCATTCTGTTTTTCTGTCAGGGGGGTTGAGTCAAGAAGGAGCTTTTGCCTTGAAACGTTTTATCACCAGCAGAGCTGGGTCAGCGAGTCGTGAATGGAGAGGCTGCCAAAGCAAGAGCAGATCCTTCAATCGCCACCTGAAATAGGTTAGAAACGTCAGACCACTGGGGTAGTAGCCATGACCTGATATGAGCAGTCTTTGGCCCGACTGGCAGTCAGTTTGCTCCTCCATCTTTTAATTGTCATGGTCCAGCACTTGGTGTCCCCTAGCTCATATTCCCTGGGGAACTGCGGGTGTTGACACATCTGACAACTGTGCCACTAAGTGGTATGCTGCTCTTGCACGGTCTGGTCAGATGGTTGGGATACTGTAGTCTGGTGTCACCTACAGATGAGAAAAGCAGAAGATGGTGGTTGTGTTGGGACTGCAGAGCAGTGCTGGTGCCTTCTGCTGTCCTTCTGCCTCCATGCCAGGGTGAAACCTGGACGTGAGTGCTTACCCAGCCTGCTCTGCTCTGAAAGGAAACAAATATGTGGAAAGGCAGGAGATCAGGAGAGATCAGGAAATCAGGTTGCTCCACAACCGCAGAGCTCAATGTGTTTTCTTTTTGGCCATGGCCAGGGTGTGCAGCCTGACAGAAACACCACCGGGACCTCTCCTGCTCTCGGCGTGACACAGTTTCCCATTTGAAGTGAAGTGGGGTGGTTTCTGGTTGGGCTGAAGATGGCAGGGATGGTTTCTCAGTGCTGCCTTGCATCCATGCACGATGAGCTCAGGTCCCAGATGGTCCTCATGATGATCTGCTAGCCATCAGGGGAAAGGCAGATGCCTCTGATGGAGGAAGAAGTCCTGTCTGGTTGGTGCCCCATCTGCTGTATCTGGACTCATTTTGAGGAAGCTGGTTTTCATCTCGCTGTGGGCTCTGTGGTGCTTTACATGCTGCATTTATTTTTTGGATTTAACAGGTGACACATGAAACCCAAACAGAGAACTAGTGAAAGCTTCCCTTATTTTCTATAGCTCTCTGCTAGATGCAAATCAGCTCTTTGGGAGAGTACCTTGCCTCAGTTCTAGGCAGCCAGTTTCCCAGGAGAGAGATGCAAATTAAAGGTCTGTGGACCCTTTCCCCAGCCAGTAGCACTGTCTGCTGCGGTACCCACATGAGAATGGCTCTGCCTCTGTGTCCTCTCCTCACTGCAGTGCCTCCTACGATGCTAAGTAACATCTGAGGCCTTGCCCACATCTCAGAGAAACTTGACCTAGTTTCTCCATCAAAACACCTGCATTGCTGAGCTTACCTAAGCTGCAGATCACAGACTGAGCAAAATATTAAACTTTAAGGGTTTTTCTTTTTTCCTCTCCAGAATTAAATTTAAAAAAAATAAAAACGTGGCTGCCAAACGAAGTCTTATTTCAGTTTGATTTATTCTAAGCTGCCCTAAATATTTTGCTTTCCTCTTCTGTTGAGTGCAGTATTTTTTACTGAAGGCTCATGGCAACACCGCAAAGATCTGGGGGAGATGAAGATTTCTGGATGTGTGAATGCAATGAGAAGCAAGTGGGTGCTGTGAAATAGGCCCATGATAATAACAATTGCTGTGAGGTTTCTGTTAGTTTGGACAACATAGAAAGAATTAACAGAAATGACATTTATCTTAGATGTCATGATTAAGGTGCTAAATGTAACTTAAGGCTTGACTGCAATGAGGCAAAAGGAGGAGAAAATCTCCCTTCTGATTACAGGACATGGCCCAGTGAAAGAGGTTCACATGTGATTTTTTTTTTTTTTTTCAGCTGGGATAGGAACTCGATTTCTTTAAAAATGTCATTTACACAGCTTAGATTTTGAAGTCCAGGTATTATAATTTAGTATTTTCTGATAATGTCCCAGGCCAGAGAACTGTAGAGCAATGAAGAGAGCAGGCCCCATTTTTACAGAGTATTTTGCCCCCAGTGTTGTCCTGGATTTTATTTCAAGTAAAGAAATGAAATAGTGGCCAGCAAAGAGGGGAGCAGAAGAGGCAGCCTGCAGCATTACTTGCAGGGAGGATAAGGATTCGTTTCTACATTTCAGTGGGACTTCAGGAAGCACAGCACTGATCTGTATTTTCTTTCAGTCATGTTGGCCTGAGAGTGGTGTAGCCTTAACATTTTCCCTGGGTCTTTCCTTCAAAAGAAGTATGTCCCAGGTGAACTCTAGCTCCATGATGCCCTTCTGTCTGCTCAGTCACATCAGGGCTGGATGCGGAGGGCTGGCGGTAACAATGCTGTTCTCCTGGTCCCTGTTACAGATGGTCTTACTGGAAAAATTGGGTATTTTAAGGGTAAAGGCTGTTTGCCTCATGGGATTAGTTTTATTATACAAACATAAAGGTAACTAGCTGCCAGTCTCAGAGGACTTGACCAGCAAAGCAGTCTTGGGGTCGAGGTAACCCAAGTCCTTCTTCTCTAACAGCAAGATGCACTCCAGTAGCCTGGTGAAGACACTGGCAGATGTTGGATGTGACTGCAACAGACACAGAGTATTGCTCAACTTTGGAGAATTTTTCCTCATGTTCAGCATGGTTTATTTCGGAGTTCACTGTTGCCAGGAAGAGCTGCAGTAAGGTTTCTAAGGCAGATGTGGGGTGTCTTCTACCAGCATTTTGCTTATCTCATGCACCACCTGGTGTCAGACGTAGTTTCTGAGTGTAACCTTTCTGTGGTCTGGTTATACAGAACAGCATCAGCAGTTATTTTATTTGGTGAAAGTTATTTTGCCAGATAAAACTTATGGCTGAGGCAAGAAGTGATGGATTGTTTTTCCCTCTGTGTGTGTGACAAGTCTACCCAAGGCTATCTGGCCACACTTCACAGCACGGCAGAGAGAACTTCCCTCTCACTCATGAATTCATCCCGTTGTCCAAGTTCTTCTTGTGTTGTCCCAAGCTCAAATGCTTCCCCTTTGTCTTTTAATGCAGGAAGACTTGCCAATTCCCCACATGCATGTGCTCACATGAGCACAGAGAAAGCACTATTTAATACTCACATGCATTATATTTAACAGCTGCACAGCTTTAGCAAAACAGGAGTCAGACCAAAATGTAGCTCATTGTTTTTAATAAAAGGAATACCAGTCTTGCCAGATGTGGTGTATGCTTTTCCAAATGAACTAGAACAGTGTCTGCAGCTGAGTATGATATGGGCTTGTGCAATAACATCACTTGTTTTTGCATGCCCATGAATGGCAAGGCACAGACTGGTGTTTAATCAAAGACACAAAGGGTTTTCCTCATGAGAACAGAATGAACTTGAAGGCAATGGAGTACAGGCTATTTGCTATACTGTTAGCTCTGCTACAGCAGTAGCCAGCCCATGGATCAAGAGATGTTTCTCCCAGCAAAGACAAACAAGGCTGATGGTCTCCCTTATGATGGCTATTGTCATGTTATACTACTGAAAGCTGATGGAACTGAAATATAGAGAACAAGCTGAATGTGGAAGATGGAGTTGCGGTTCTTAAGATGGTTGCTGTCCTGTTCTCCTTGCAAAGTTACGAACACCATAAACTGAGCAATGTACAGAGTACACTGCAAACAAGGGAGGCATGTAGGCTCAGAAAGGTGTGCGAAGCTGCACTGATCAGAGCTTTCTTCAAACCAAGAGAAGCACTAGAAAACATCACTGATGTAGATCCAAGTCTCCACCAGGTGTAGACTGTAGTAGCATCATTGATTGTGCCTTGATCTTAAAGTTCCATAGTGTTTCTAAAGCTTTTTCTGCTTGAGCTGTACAAGACTACAAAGGTTGCCTTGACACTTTTGGTATGAAACCTTTAAGTCATTCTGGGGCTCAGGTTGTGACTCCTTCCGTGTGACTATTCCTGCTACTGTTTGACATCTCCATCCATTGGCAACCTCTGATATCTGGAATCTGCTGGGAGAGAAAAAACAAATATTGTCATAACACATCACCTCTGAAAAGGTAGTCACAGCCATTCTCTTTTCAATTTGATGTTAGGATTTTGCTAAATGGAGGGGAAAGGAAGGATGTTAGAGTCGAGCAGGCTGCTTGTCCTCACCAAGCAGCACAGCCCCCATGTTGAGCTGCTTTCCAGCAGTTCTGCACATCACAGAGCAGAAGGGTCCTGGAAGAGGGAGTACGGTCAGGGGAAGTCTAGGTACTACTGTGCTGTAAACAAACTTCCCTTTTAAACAACTTGTTTCAGTGCTGGCTCTGGATAAACATCATCTTGTTTTAATCCCCCGACTCTTATGGCAGCAACATCACCTGCCACAGCCACACCAGGTCTTGATCCCGACATCATAAAAAAATAAATACTTCCTCTCCTTGCTACTACGGTGGACTAAATAACTTCCCAGCTTGAGAATGGATGCACTTAATTCACATGTAGCTGGCTTTATGATGTCAATATGCAAATCTGGTTATTATAATCTTTTTTTTTTAAAGCTAGTTACCATAAAAGCAGCACAGACAGGCCTGGCCACAGTGATTTCAGAGGCAGAGGAGAGTACATCCTAGCTCAGGCAGGAGCTAATTGCTTTCAGGTGGCTTCACTACAGCCTGTATTGGAGCCTCAGGGTCCTAACTCCTCTGGCTCCCCATGCCTTCTCCAGCACAGCCCAATTTCTAGGATCAGCCATTGCATCCTGTGTATGTCTTTGAAAGCCATTCAGTGGATGGAAGAGAGAAATGTCTTATTTAGTAAAGACAAGGTCTTTAAAAATGGAGCTTTGGAAGGAGATTTCCCTCATCTGGGCAAAGGCATCGGATCAATGTTTGTCACGGATGAGGGACAGGCTGGGAGTTCAGACTCTGCCAGAACCACATGATTCCTCATCCGGGGTTTAAATGCCACTGTGTTATCTGACATCTTTCTCAGACTTGTCATAGGAGGCATAAATAGCAGCAATCACATGTGATTCCTCCTCCGTTCTGGTCCTTTGGGGAATTTGGGCGTGTGCTTTCCATTGCCAACATATCACAGAGTCATTCCCTACCAGGGCTACTTCAAAGAAGTTTACCAGGAGTGGGAGTGCGGGTTTAGAGACCCTTGGTGGCCCACACCCCCAGGTCTTTGCTTTGAATGCTTCCATGTACCAGCACCTGGGAAATAGTGTCGCTAAACCAGCTTGCTGCCAGTGCAGAATTCACCTGGACTTTCTCAGATGAGGAAAAAAATTGGGTTATAAAAGACTTCGATGTTCTCATTGATGCTGAATTCCATGGAATTTTCTATTTTTGTGTTGCTTCCTGTGTCTCATCATCATGGTGTGGCAGCCCAACCTTCAGGTTTGCAGCACCAGCAGTGTCTTGAAAGGTGTTTGAACCCCAGGATGGATGAATCTGCCCTTCACCCACCTTCATTTTTATTCTGCAAGCTGATAAGTTGGTATAAGAATATTTTAGTTTGTATTCAGGGCCTGGAGGCAGATTTTGAAATGAATTGCACACAAGGCTTTCTCCATAGTAACTTATTCATTGTCCAGTGCAGAGCAGCATTTAGCCTTAGGTTGTGTATGTTCCTGTTTTATGGCAATAAAAGGCAGCAATGTGAAAAGCTACTAAGAGCTCTTTAGAGCAAATGTTTCATAATTGTAGGCCATGAAAAAATAAAAGTCACTAAAAAATTCAGACGGCACAATTCATAGCTTAGAACTCAGCAGGTACCAAACACTGAGAATTAACGTCTCCTGCACAGGCAGCAGGCTGGTGTGACTGAATGATGACATAAACACAAAACAGTAAACATATGACTTTAGTCCAGCTTCAGATACTACTCAGTAGAGTTTTTCCTACTCTTTTTTTCACTATATTCATTGTCATAATAGTCAAATATTTAATTATTTGCCTGCTTTTCTTTTTTACAAATATGCTAGTATTCAAGGGACAGTATTGGAGTCTATGATTACTATTCATCAATTTTTCACCTAGAGGACCACCCTTCTTTGGATCAGTTCTGGAGTGGATCTGTGCACCTGACAGGTATGTTGTATCTTCTTGAAGTATAACTCTTGACAAACATTTAATTTATGGAAACTCTGTAGGTGAAATAGGTCCATCATGCTTTGTGCTGGACATGTAAGGGGGAAAAGTACAACAGGTTGTCCAGGTAAAATGCATGTATGTAGCTATAACAAGCCACACTAATGTTGATACTTTAGGCATCTTTACAGCGACTGCATAGTTTCTTCTAAAGAGTGCAAGAACGCAAAGCATGAGAAAATTTCCAAGGAAAATGTACATGGAATGAAATGCAACTCTGCAAGGAAACTCAAACCGAGCTCCAGGAATAGAACAAATGTAATCCTTGAGAGGTAATATGTGATAACGTAGGTGAAGACCAGGCCATCTTATTTACCAACATTGGACAGAGTTAAGAATGTCCAGCTAAGCCTTACTTTTATTGTAGTCCAAAGGTTTTTATTTTTAATTATTTATCTTATTAGCTCATTTTTGAAAAATGAGCTAAGTATTTTTAGGTACTCCTGATTTTACACCACCTACTTACAGAGCTCTCTTGCTCTTACTTATCTGTATGGATTTTTTGTAACAAAAAAAGTATAGGTGCTGTTACAACTCAAGAAAGAGGTCTTGGAGCCATCATTGGCAGCTCTCTCAAATAGTTGACTTAATGTTAAGTGGAAATGAAGAAAGTTAATAAAATGCTGGAGCTCATCAGTCATGACAAAGAGTCATTTTGCTCCCGTGTTCTGAGTCTTGTGTGTGATCCTGGTTTCTACATCTCAAGGACATTAAAGAGTTAGGGGAAGTGGTGAGGAACATGACTGAAATAACCTAGGGATTGGAGAAGCTGCCTTGTGAGGAGGCACTAGAAAGGTTGGGTCTTTTCTGGCTGAAGAGAAAGCTGAAGGGGGGATATGATTGGGATTGACAACCTCAGGGAGGCAGTGGGCAGTGTGACTGTAGAACAGTTACTGACCACATCCCACAATACTGGAACTACCCGACACTCGCTGAAACCAGTAGAGAATTTTTTAAAACCCCATAAAGAATTGTTTTATGTATGGTATACCGAACTTCTGGCACTGCTGCTATGGGAGACTCTGAAACAGGCCATGAGCAGCAACCAGAGAGAACTTGAATGTCCCTTTTCCAGTGAGTGTCAATACTGAGGAAGTATGAGAGAAATAAACCACAGATAGTATCTGGGCTTGTGTATTCTCCCTAAATAGCATCTCCTGCTGTCACTGGTGGAATAGATGGATGATGGATCTGACACAGCAGGGTATTTCTAATGAGCTTATGCTTTTATGCAGAGATAGCTGATTCATTTTGAGTTCTGAAGAAAACCAGGGAAATTTTTAGCTGAAAGGAGAAAATTTCAGGGAGGATTTTGGGGAGATACTGATGACTTTAAATAGAAGGAAAGTACTGAAAAAAAGCAGGCATCTTTAACAAGCATGTCACCTCTTAATAAACATTCTACACAGCATACATTTCATTTTTAAATATCATAGCACCATAGAGTAACTGGGGTTGGCCGAGACCTTGGGAGGTCTCTTAAAGCAGGGCCAGCTTCAAAGTTAGATCAAGCTGCCTGTTGTCGCTTTGCAGTACATCTCTGAGAAGTCTGGCTCCTCTCTGCAATGCTCCTTTTAAGAATATAATAATTCAGCGAGCAGCCTAAAAGTAATGTGAATTTTTTTCCATGTGTATTTCAGCAATGGGCTGTGACCTTGCATTAATACAAGTTTCCTATGGATGGATATATTTTCTATGAGTGTTCCCTTCCCATCTCTCTTCCCCACAGGAATCAATGCAAGTGTTGAGTGTATAACTCATTTCCTTGGAAAATGCACGCCCCATTTTATAGGAAATTCCTGTAGAATCATAAAGAGGAACCTCAGGTCTCAGAACTGCTTCCTCTTTACTCCAAGACTTCTGCTATAAAGGTGGTGAGAAAACAAAGACTGATTCTGGTCTACTCCCTACTCTCCTCCTCCGTGTCCTGGAAACGATGATGAATGTGCGTGGGCTGGTTCATAGCATATGTAGGAGGGAAAACTGCCAAGGCTGTTCTTTTAAATAATGCCCTGACAAGGAAGAAGTGGAGCTGAACCTTCCCAGGGTCTTGCCAGCATATCAGTGCAAACAGGAATTCAAGGTAGCCAGAGAAAGGAGAACATACAGGCTGACCATAGATCACATCTCTTGAGTGTAAGATGTGATGACGGCTGGCTTTTAAGTAAAACAGGCAAGGAGTGAAAAAGCTTTTTATGACTTTCTACTGTAAAAGCACACATATGGAGGTCTGCAGACAAGATAGCATTGATCCAAGGACTGTGAGAAAATACATAAATTGCTCGGTGTTGTGGCTCTCATTAGCCATTCCTGGGGAGAGCTCAGAAGCAGGTATTCTTCACCCTGAAACCCTGCTTTCTATGAACAGGCACTAGAGATAGTCTTCAGGGAGCCGCCACCAAGGCAGAATCCATACATTCATCACTTAATACAGGACAGCGATCATCTTGACACACTAATGTCGCTAGACCCCTTGGCTGTATAAATTCCATGGGATCATTACATAGGGTCTAATTACACACAAATGGAAGGTGCAAGAGCAAAAGCCCATTGGGCAGCTAAGCTGGGTAACAACAGTAGTGAGACAGGATCTGGTGTATACTAGTGATCTGGAGTTGTCCTTCCTATTCAGTCTGTTGGCGTGCACAAAAAGCTGCACCACCATGTGGTGTTTGCTGCCCATGTCCATGCTTGCTGGAGCAGGCCAGTATCTCCAGCTCTATGGAGAAATGCCACTTACTGGAGCAGAGGGCAGGATCTTGCTTCAAGGAATGTGGAGGTATTTCAGAAGCAATGATGGCCCTCTCAAAGTGGCTGCTTGCGTTTGCTGCAGAGTGGTGCTGCTGGAAGTAATAACACTTAGCACTGACACAGCACTTCATCCAAACTTTGGGTAATTAATCTGCAAAGCAGCAGGAGATGCTTTTTGCGACTGGTTCTGTAAGCGCGACTAACGGACTAGAGTGAAGAGAGCTATTAAAAACCACACTCACATCCAAATTATCCCTTGGCAACTAAAGAAAAACCTCCAGAACTTACCATGTCCTCTTTGTTTTATTAGCCTTCTTAATATTCAAATGAAGAGAAAGTTTTCCAGAGCCAGTCCTCAGCCTGCCTAGCTTGCAGAAGCTTGGCGGACTTCAAAGGAGCTGCAACAATTCATTGTGGTTCTTACTCCAGACATTTTGTGAGGTTGAATACATATTCTAGCTGGAAAACAATTTGCTTATAAAGATTATGGTACATCCCAGTTAGCAGAACACTGTAGATTATCTGTTTTAATAGACTCACCCCCTTCCCTCCCTTGACTCTTTGTAGTTTAAAAGTTTGGAAAGAAAATTGCTTTTGCTACTGAGTTCATTTTCCATTTAGTGAGCATTGACTGCTTTTTTCCCTCCCCCAACGAAGCTGTACAAGAGCGGCTGTGGGAGGAAGGAAGGAGAGTTTTGTGGTTACGGCTCAGATTTGGAAGCTGGGATGCCAGGGCTCTGCTGCCAGTCCTGTCCTCTCTTTCTATGCGACGCAGAGCAAATCGTGTAACTTGCTTTCCAAAGTGCTCTGTGGTATTTCCTCAGTGCCTCGTGTCCCTGCATCCTGTGACTGCATCCTCTGACTGGTATCAAACAAATGATTTTCAATGTTTTTATATAAACTTCTCCAAATCACCACACCCTTGTTTTGGAGGCAAAACATGCAGGGAGGGTAATTATTTGGCCTCCTATGGAAATGTTGGGTTCTCATTCTGGCAAGGGTGCTTCCTCCAGAGTCTGAGCTTTAATTTCCAGGGGTAAAATCCGGACTGCTTTAGGTCCAAATCCTCAGCATCCATGGGACATAGATGACTTATTGTGCATTTAGAGCTGTCTTCACATGGCAGTGTAGCTGTGGCAGCCCTTGGTTTAGGTACTCCAACTCTTCGTGCCATGTGGGCAGGTATGGAGAGCCAGGTCCTTGGGCGGAGCATTCTCAGAAACTGGCAAGATTAAGTCTCGTCTTTCACTTGGGAGGACAAGCCACTTCAGGCAAGTCAATAATTTTAGAATGTCTCATCCCTGAGCTTCCTAGGGAGGTGAGCACTGACTTCCAGCACAGCAAAAGATCATAGGAGAAGAGAAATAGTAGGATCTTTGCTCCAATCGCATAATGGTACAGACGTGGATCTGGGACAGATCCTTGCATCAAGTGTGTTGTAGCCTTGCATAGCAAAAGTGCTTCAGACAGGAGAGGTTCAAGTCATGCCATCCTAGAAGGCTTTATAACTGGTGGCTGTGGGTCTTTTCTGGATGGTGGGAGATGGCAGCTCAAAATCACACAGTTAAACTGGAAATAAGGAAAAGTGTCAAGGGAGAGATTTCTGCTGTCTGCCATAGTGGCAACTACACGAGCCACTAGAGATTACTAGGAGGAAGGTTTCTTTTAGGGTTTTGTTTATTAATATCATCCTCTGAAGTTTAGCTGCTTTCCTAGCTCCACCATGAACAGGCATTTTTGTTTGTATCCCTTATACCTTTGTAGACTTAGCAGAGCCTTTTCTATACCCTTTCTTGGGGAGGACATTTAGAGATTTCAGTAATCCTAAATTAGTCCCTTTTTGTCCCTCGTTGTTGCTGTCATTTTCTGAATTTCCCTCTAATTTGTTAATGCTCATTTTCTCTATTACAGCTGTAATGATATCTAGCATATATAATAGCTAGCAGAATAATTCAGGAGTTCCCTGCCTATATCACCACACCTGAAAGCAGAAAGATGCCTTCCCAAAGGATCTGCCAGTAAAAATTTAGAGTAGCAAAGATAAAGTGCTACACAGACCATTATAAATGGTCCAGGCGCTGCAGCGACAGCTGAGAGAAGGTCATTGAGCTTCACAGAAAAAGTGAGCTCTGAAGGAGATACAGAGCAATGGAGGTCACTGACAATTAGCAAGAGAGGGAGAAAAGAGATGGGGACCATTTAGGATTGTAGCCCAGATACCAAGCTGGATGGGTGTTTGGGCAGCCATAGTGAAGCACAGGCAAACTACTTTTTTTAAAAAAAAATGTGAAAAGTGGGAAAGCACTTTAAAAGCAGACCCCAGGATGCTGGTGAGGGAACTGGGACAGGCTCAGCTGGGTGAGGTGAGGAGGCGCAGAGACAGGTGAGGCACAAACAGGACGGGTTTTTGCTTGGCTTCTCTTGCTCTCAATTTGCCTTTTTCCATAGCACATCCAGGACTGTAACTAATATCTGTCAGATGCTCTTCCCTACTTCTGCTCCCCATAGGGACAGAGCTGCATTCCTGGGAGCGGAGTTTATTGTGATGGGCTTCCTGATGTCCTTAAACTGGTTGATTTTACCCATGTAAACATCTAATTTTCTGTTACTCACTGTTTCTTTAAGAAGAAAGCTATCTCTGTGGTTGCCATGGAAAGCCCTGCATATCTCATGAGACTGAACCACAGAATACATAGTGCAGCCGCAGAAAATATCTGGAAATATGTTTGCCTGAGAGTTGCAGTCCTCAGGAGCTTGGCAGCCTTGTAAATGGAGATGCCCCAGCTGGGAATTTCTTTTCCCCAGGCAGTTAATGTGGGCATGAGGATGGGATGGTGCCTGGAAATCCTCTTCATCTGTTAGAGGGGCAGGCGAGAGCTGGGGAGCAGCTCGGGGATGTTGGGATGGCATGATACCACCACCTCTGAGGAGCGAGCCAGTGGCAGGGCAAGGATCATGGCCACCGGTGCCTCTGCATCCTGCTCTCCTCTGCCCAGTGACAGCTTCTAAAGGCTGACAAAAAAAATGCACACAAACAACGTGCGCAAGCCCTACTGCTCCAACCACTAGCTAAAGAGCTGATTCCCACACCTTCCTCTAATCTAAAAACCACAGTTTCCCCTCATTCCAGCTGCCAAAACCTACAAGTTCCCCCACAACTTCCTTAACACAATGCCGTGTTTCATGACGAAGTGAAACTTGGAAGTGAAAATCAATTGGGTTGAATATTGAATTAAAGATAGTGCATTGATTGAACTATCCAATTTCTTTTTTTTTTTTTTTAAAGCCCACTAAGATTTCCTCAATCAATGATAAGTTTAAGGGGTCTGGAACAGAGCTGACGCCAAGTGCCGCTTTAAGACTCCCAAACTGTCCTCTATACTGCCAATTTTATATTTTTTTTAAGTGAACATTACTGGCTTATTTTTCCAACCCAAGAGTTAAAGAAAAAGTTCAGGAGTAGAAAAAAAAAGGAGAGAAGAAAAGAGGCTAAACATTCACATCTCAGCAATCTCTTTGAGGATGGATTCATTAATGTTCTGGTGCCCCTATTTTGGACAGCAAACAAAATGTCATTTTAATGCACAGATTTGCCCAAGAGCAGTCTGGGGACACTGAATCCCACCCTTGGTTTTTGGGCTCAAAGGGCTCAGGGCTCGAGCAATTTTGCAGCCTTCTCCCACCCCTACAGTACAGCTGCCTCCAACCATGCTGTGGCTCAGGTTACCAAACATTTTCACCATAAGACCTTGCTTTTAAAATACAGCAGTTTTTGCTGAGGGTCTATCCAAATAAGCATTTTAAAAAAATGCCAGCTAAGGTAATTCTGCTGTTCCCAGGACTGAGGCTGGGGACGTATGGCACAACCTGGGTGCACTCCGCACAGGTCTCCAGCCCCTGGAAGTTGCTGGAGATGCCTCATGTGCCCAAAGATGGTGAAGCATGAACCAGGGTCCCTTTGTGGGTCTGAAAGGGACCAGTTCACTCAGAAACAACACAAATTCCTAGTTCTGCAGTGCTCAGTGCTTTACACACACTGAAAAATTCCACGTGCAAAAGAGCCACACACAGGCCACCACTTTAGGGATGTTGGGGGGGTCACTGAAATTAATTGTAAAAGCTGGCAAAGTCCCCATTACTATTCTTATTTCTTATCTTAAGCCAGCTGCTGGGCCTTTTATACACACAGGAAGGTCACGTTGTGGCTTAGCGTCTCCCCAGCCCATGTCAGCTCCCGCCCTAGTTCTCCTTCTGCAGAAGCGGTAGCAAAGGCCTTGGTGAAAAGCAAACTCCTCTCACTCTTCAGCCAAGCTGACCAGGCTTTTCTGCTGGTGCTTGCTGTGCTCTTACATCCACATCTAGCCCACACATGCTGTTGTTGGTCCTAAACTCCCTGCGGGCCTTTGAAGCCCCCAGCCTGCCTTGCAGCCCTCCTCCCTCACAACATCTCATCGGGATTGGTTGGCCCAGCTTCTGAACCTGAAATGGCTGTTTTAATTTGTGGTTTGAGTTACCCCATTTCTTCCCCAGATTGAATACTTCACAGTTTCCAGAGTCCTAATTTCTTCTTCAGGTCTTTCTCTCAACCTGGGCTGTGGGTATTTCCAGCTAGACCTCGGCAGGTAGAGCCTCCCTCCCAGCTCCATCCAGGTCCAAGACACAAGTCTCTCCTCAGATTCCTCCCCTGTACTTTCAGGCTGTTATTCCAGGACCCTGCTGATCTGCATCAGGCCCCCACAAGTGCATTTCTATTATATTACCCAGAAAGCAGAGGTTTTGTGGGCCTAAGAGAAAGGACAAAGCTTCTCTTTGGTCCACTTTAATCAGGTCCTGCTGTTGTGTGATACCTCAACTCTGGCCCAAGCCCAAACTCACCAGCTGGAAGATGGACGAGTGGGCACAGAAGGGGCTGGATGCTGCTCCCCATCGAAGGATCAATTTGTGCAGTGACACACTCATTTACTACCCTCTAGTTTTGGAAAGTTGAGAAAAAAATGAGTGCTCTGAGGTTGGATTGCGACAATTTGCTTTCAGTTTCTGAAGAGTTTCACAAAGAAAATTCTTCTTACTGAACCTAATAATATGGCTACATTATGAATGACACCTGAAAACCATCATCAGAAGTGCTTTAATACCAGTTTAAGAGGAAACTGAAACAACACAAATATCTTGCAAATAATATCATCAAGTTCTTTGCAAGTGCTCTGTGTGGAAAATCTGTTTTGTGCTTGAGGCCAAAGAGATGTCACATAAAACAGTACTTGGTAGCTAGAGATACAGCTACACCCAGCGTGATGCACAGGGTCTCCACTTGCAGGCATAGGCTCAGGCTGCAAAATTTTGCAAATTGAGTATTTTCCTTGTTTTGCATTTTAATAAATCCCTTTCCCATCTCCACCTTCTGGGTTTGAGGGTGCTCACGGCCATCACGTGTAGATAGAAATTCCCCTTGCTAGAAGCCTTTTGCGGCTGGTTAGTCTTTGGCTGCATTAAAAGCCATTTCACCAACTTGCAAGCCACTCTTTCTTTTTAGTAGCACTGATAACATCTCGGTAGTCCCAGCAGTAACTAGTGGTGCTGGACTGTCCCACTCCCAGGCTGGACAACAGTATTACCAGAGGCACGCTGCACGGTGGAATTCAGCAAAAAAGCTCCATATGTTGTATGCAAAAGAAAACATTACTTTTGGCACAACTTTTTGCACCAGAAGCCAATTGCCACCAGAATACAGATGCAGAACTTGCCAGAACAAACCTAATTGCAATACTTGGGAGGTGTTTTATATTTTTCTTCCTAACTGTGTCCAGGTGTGTTGAATTGTTTGAGGGAAATTCATGGTGTTGAGAAACAGAAAAAGGCTAATGATGGGAGCAATATATTCTGCTGAGCCTGAATCTCTGAATTGGTGTTTTGCTTTGTTGTTTCTACTTTAAGTAGCATAAATCTAAATAAACAACATTATATGTAACAGCTACTTTTGAGATGCTTGCTGTTGGAGTTCATGGATAAATTAATATATGAATTAATGGGTTATTTTTGAGTAAGGCACTAAGAAAAATAAGGGCAAATAAGGTAAAGATTAAATGAAAAATTTCCAAATACTTAAAATAAGGCTTTAAATCAAAGCCAAATATTTATAGGATTTTTGATCCACAAAGTATTTTCATTATTTTGACTTTTCATCTTGGTTTAGTATATTTTTCTGAGTTCCTAAAAATATTTCAGAGAAAGGAAAGTTTTCTGTTATCAGTTGTAACAGCTATTAGAAATAGGATAACTGAGCAATGAAATACGCTGCAAATAAGATATATTCCTTCAAAGTCCTCCTCCTATAGTAATTTCTTCATTGGTAACATTGAGATAACCACAGCCTTTTTCCATTGCCAAATATTTTGCAATTTGCTAGCACACACAGACCTCTACTTAAGAACTGAAAAGTGGTGTTGTTACCAGCAATGCCTGAAGAATATAGAAAAGAAAATGCTGTAGGGTAGGAGAAAAGCAATAGCCAATGGAATTGGGGAAGGTAGCTGTTTTCTTTATTTGCGTGTGGATACGGGGCAGCTGTGCACACACAGGCACTTTTCACAAAGGCTATTCAATCACGTGAAAAACTCACTGAGCTCAGTAGCTCATTTCAGTTTCATTTGCTACTGAAAATGCATGTGTGCATCTTCCTAGGATCGCCTCATCAGGAATCAAGAAGCCATTAAAAGATAGTTCCTGCCTCTACTAAATAGGTATTGTGATTATAAACCTGATTATTCTCTTTATTTACCTGTACCATGCCCTGTTTGCAGGTGGGGCTGAAATGTGATGTAGCCCTACACACGCACATCAGTTTTATCTCAGAAAGAACCCTGCTCCCTGCCAAGCAAAAGAAGAAATCCACAACTTCCGACATTAAGACACTGAATATAGAGGCCTGGGCAGAGAAAAATATTTTTGAAGACGGTGAGGAACTCCTGTTTCCTCACGGATCAGGGGTGGGTTCAGTTGTATGCTGTAGGCAGCGAGGTTGGTTGCAAATAAAGCCATGGAGCTCAGCGGAGAAGCGGGTAATTGCCTGTTGAGTCTCAGATTCTCTTCTTTTGCAAAATGGGTTACGTGACCACAGGGAGGCAAAAGGGAGGAAAATTGCAGGCGAAAATGGTTAAAAAGCTTGTTTGAGCAAAGAGAGATCTTCTGCGCCCGCTCTGTCCATTAGCTCCTGGCTGCGTTGCTCCCGTGGCTCCTGGGTCAAGGTCAATAGGACAACAGGGACAGGGATTTCACTCCCTGAGGTGCCAGGGAGGTGGGATGCTGCCAGCAGACACAGCCCTGCATTTCATACCTGAATTTTTGGGGGGGGGGAATCTGAACCACTGAGGGACTGTAGCAACCTGACATGTGGCTGTCATCCCCAGCCGAAGCGAGTTAATGTTGTAGTGACAATTGCTTGTTATTTTGGCATTGGCTCGCTTTATCTTTCTAAAGCATTCCCTGGGGAAAATAAAAATCACCTCCTTCAGACCACAGATAGAGGTAGGAAAACACAGAGACCACAGTCCTACTATGGGGACTGTGCATTAACGTGTTACCCAGCAGTGCTAATGTTGATTGAGACTGAGCATAGAATAAAAAGTCTGAGAACCACTTTTCCATTGAATTATCAGAGCACCCACCATGAAGTTCAGGCTGGCTCTGTGTTTTCCTGCTGGGTTTAAGCTTGGCTTTGGGATGACAAAGGTCAGTCTTCAAGTTAAGCAGTAGAAGCCAGTCATAACTTTTTCCAGCCTGAAACCTGTCAGGGTGAAGTCAACCTGTCTGCAGTTTTTGAACAAATTTGAGATGGTAGAACAATTTTTTATTAGATAAGTGTTTTATATTATGAAGCTGCCATCGTCTTTATTTGATACCAGGTGTCCTACAGCCAGATTTATTCTACGGTCAAGCCTTGCTTTCAATTATTTCTGTGCCATTTGTAGTTTTTCCTTGTAATTCACAGAGGTTTGGTTTTTCCCTGAAAGCTGAATCAAACCTCTGGTCCAAATAAATGGCAATCCATTTTATCTTGTTAGCTTTTACAGTAGTGACTCTCCCTGGTTTGGAAAATAGTATGGCAAAGTGATTTGTTCAGGAGTATGTTGTTTGGTAGAAGCTGTGTTAGGAGGACTGGTGCCTGTAAGAATCCTTCCTGTGGTGTGATGGAAGGCTTTCAATTGCAAGGCTGCCACTGCTATGTTTCTCTATCATTAAGTCACTTAAAAAGACAAGCAAAATATTGCTTCTAATTTTTCTTAAATACAGTTGGTGCATTTATCACAACATTTTGCCTTTTCCTCTTGTTTGGTTTCGTTCCACATCTCTCTTGGTTGCGTGGGTTTCTGCATTTCTACGGGCTGTCCTTTGACTAGTGCTGTCACAAAAACTCCAGCTCATTCCTCCTGCAAGAATAGCTTCAGATATTTATAACATAAAACAAAGCCTATATTGTGTGCTCCAGTCACTGGTGCCATTTCTACCTAATGTGCACAGTGTTGAATCAAAGAATGAAGAAATTATTTTTTTTTCCTTTTTTTTTTTTTTTAACCTGTCTTCCTCAACCCAGAATTTCCTTTCCGTTTTCACAAGAAAACTCTCTAGGAGAAGGTGAAGAGAAGCCCCGCTGTCTCCTGTGTTTCCCTGGAGGACCTAAAATACCATGGTATTTCAGCAGATGATACCATGGTAACATCTAGGATGATGTTAGGATCTAGGCAGGCTGAGAGAGATGACGCCGTTCTCAATCTGGGTCAGGCTTCAGGGCTCCTCACTTCCAAGGAGCATCACCAGGGATGGCCATTGAAGGCCAAGGGTGGGCCCCCACTCTTGTACAAGCACAGACAGTGGTCCAGACCAAGGTGTTTCCCTAGAGGGGTGTGTAAGACAACTTGTAGATCCACACTGTGCCTCCAGAAGCCCACTGTGATGTCTCCTTACTGGCTGCACGAGCAACAGCAGCACAGCAGAAAGGATAACAGAGAAAAACAAAATTGAACTACCCATGGAAACACAGTGAGATCTTATTGAAGGTGTCAGAAAACCACTGTGATGGAGATGTGCACACATTTTTGAGACTGACAGATGTTCCTCAGGACACATCTTCATGTTGTTTTGTTCCTTATTTGACAAATCCTTGAGGCTACTGAGTTTCCTCTGTCACTCACTCAGGGTGGCACAGATTGACTCAGAGTGCTTTGCATTTTTTTTTCTTTCAAGCTGTTTCCCCAAATTATTTGCGAATATTTTAACATTCACAGTGCTCCTCAGGCTTAGTGTCCAGGACGTGAAGGCAAACAGGCTGGGTAGTAACTGACTGTTGAAAAAACAGCCTGCAATAATCTTGTGGATGTGCAATTTGGATGCCCAGATCCAGATCCTCTCTTCTACCACTTTATCAACGCCTGGGTAAAACTATGCAACACTATCTTGAAAGGAAAAGCCAGGCCTGGGGTGATGAAGTAGCTGGAGGTGAGAGAACAAGAAGTGCTGGACTCTGGAGGGACCATCTGCAACCCTCCTCCCCATTGCCTTCCACTCACCCCAGTGGCTCCAGAAAGTGGGGTGCAAATGGCCAAGGGCAGTTCTGAGGCTTGTAGGGCTATATTCTGGAATACATCTGGGAATTTCAGCAACGTTAAATGAGAATAAAACCAAAATGCTAACTGAACAGAAATATCCATTTGTTACCCTCCCTAGAAAGGTGTCTGAAGAGCAGATTTCCTCTGCACAGATGATTGGGAAGCCAAATGCTGTCCCACTGGAGAAAACAAAATGAAATGTCCTTCAGATAAACATGGACAACTCGAGAGCCAAAGGCCACCCTTGGTCCTCAGGTGCAGGTGGAGATTGCTGAGACCTGCAGGCTGCTGGGGTGGCTTTGGGGTTTATCCCTGTGTGACAGACTCTGGTGCAAAAGATCTGATGTGTGACTGTGGGCAGGTGAGGAAGGGGTGCTGGAGAGGGCTGGGAAAAACCAAGTCAGCTCTTGCGATCACAGCTGCAGTCATTCCTAACAGGGGGCCCTGGTGGCTTCAAATAACTTTTTGAAAGCAAGTAGTTACCTCATGATCAGAAATGGTGCGGTTGAATTCCTCTTCTGCCTTGGGGCTTATTGACGTTTATTTCTTGATGTTGATTCAAGAATTAATGAGATCTCTCTCCTGTTTCCAGCAAGGGCTTGCTTTGCAGCCTTCTCCTTAGCTGAGTCTCTCACCTCTAATGTGGCTAATGATGCAGTCACTTTGGGATGTCTTGCCCCTTCCCAGGTTTGGTTGAGATTGGCCTCTGAGCTCAGAGGATGCACACCGAGACACACACAGATGGCAAGTCCAAGCAAAGTTGTGTCTTCAGAAAATCAAGTAATAGCTGTTAAACAGAGCTGGTTGTTACCGCAATGCCAAAGCCCACTGGCTCAACCAGGTTCCTCAGGAAAATGCAACAGAGCTGGGTGTTAAAGGGGAAACTAATGGATAAAACCAGCCTGAACGTATGGACGGAGGCAGGGATGATGTAGGAGGAGGGCTGAGCAGGTCGAGGAGGGAGGCTGTGATCTTGGGCTGTGGCCCCTTTTCTCACTAATGCTGTCTCTTCCTTCATCAGGTTGCCATCTCCATGGTGAATTGTGCTCCCTCCTTCATGTCCAGTGGGCCCCAAAAGCCAACAAATGGGGAGATGAGAAACTGGTAGCATATCAACAACATGAAAGAAGTGTATGAGCCCACACAGGGGAGGGAGAAGGAGGACTTGCCAGGAGTGAGGACAGGGTTTTGGAGCTTGAGTTTAATGCAGGGAGGCAGGAAGACAGAGCTGTGCGACCTAGTGAGGGCTCCTGCATCAAACTGCCTTGTTTGCTTCACTGCTGGTGTGAGAAAAATGTGAATGACACAAAAATGACACCACCTGGGGTAGTGTCCTGATCTGTACTTTGCACACTGAAAAACACTTCCGTTTGGGGTTGGGAGAGGGATGGGGAAGCCTGGAGGTATTCATTTCTCCACAGCTGCAATCATAGTTGCTACTTAGTGGAAAGTGGTGACCAAGTACTCCTTCAGCTCAGTGGTTTGAAGAGTTACAGGATGACCTTGCAATGTGGGAAATAACCTGCCAGAAAAATGACAAAGCCATGGACAACACAATGTCTGGGGCAACCTTTCATCTGCTGCACTGAGAGAAAACATGCAAGACAACCAAAATAATATCCTTTGGCGTTGTGTGACCCAGAAAGATTGAAAATAAAGAGAGAGAAAAATGAAATGTAGACAAAAAAATAGCAGTATTTTTGAAGATACTCATTAGTGGTGACTTTTGATAGTTTTGAGCTGCAGACAAGCCTATGCTTACACATCTGGGAGCAGAGGCTGCTTCAGGAAGTGCACGCAGCTGCTCTCAGACCCATTTTCCAGTTCACAGTTTTCCTGTTTCCCCGTGGTGCTCAGAAGCCCAGATCATCCACTTTGGGGAGCAGGTCTGCTGCCTGGAGGACATGGGACTGGAAAGGGATTTGTTTGCGTGGGACAACTGGCATCTGACTAATCTGTTCCAGTTCACAGGCTGGTGCTTCTCACTGGGTGTCTCTCTGAGCATCCCGGCCGTGCAGTCTGCAAACGGCATCTGAGCAAGCCTCTGGCCATGAGATGCATTTCCTCCCTTGCTCAAGGTTACTCCTTGGCCCCAACTTGCTTCACCACCTACCAGCTGGCCAAATCGGTTGCTGACTCTTTAACACTGCAGTGATTTCAAAGGACCAGACGTGAGAGTGGCAGGTTCTGGCCCTGTGGGAACAACAGGAGCTGCTCTGTTTTCTTTCCCTTAAGTCAGCCGTGCTCTTGGCATCTTCAAACCCATCTCTCATGGACATCATTATAGTGATTTAACACATCACGGAGTGCTTACCGTTGTGCCTTGGGAGACACTGATTTCATAACTGATCATCATGGTAATGAAGCAGAGCAGAGCGGTCCCCTCGCTGCCTGCTCTGGGGCTTTATGTGCTGCTGGGAGTGCCGCAGGGAGCAAGAATATTTGTGGGAGAGCTGTGGTGTGTGCAGAGAGGCTGAGGAAAACCCTCTGCCTGAAATACAGACACGGGGGATTGCTTCCATGCAATTGCTGATCACACATTATTCCGACCAAGACCAGCCAGGCATTTCAGGCAAGCAGAAATTTCTCCACTTGCATGTGCTGGAGCAAGAGTTTTGTCAAGGGAAGGGTCAAGTTCCTGCCATGCTCCAAATAAATTAGGGTGTTGAGGATAAGAGCTTATAGATGTAACCACGAGGACTAGAAAGAGGATTTCAAGCCTTTTTATCCCCGGGCAGTAAAGGCTTGAGGGACAGCCTGTTGTAAGATTTGTGCCAATCTCTTCTTGAGACAATATCTGATTTTTCACAGAAGCCAGCCAGTCTCCGCAGCACAACCGTACCAAAGCCATACCTCTGCTCTGTGTGTTGGACCCGAGCCCTGTTGTGCTTCAAAGCCAAACACCACATCAGGCTGCCTCCTCCCCCTCTCTGCCGCCTCTGAAATGAAAATGCCGGTCATTCTTGAAAATAATGTTCTTATCCCAGAAATGCATATAGAAAGTCACAGCAGTGGTATAGATAGAGACAAACCGAGTTGTTTTCCAAATCACCTTATTGGAAATCTTTAATAAGAAGTGTCTGTTTCACTGGCAACGACAATGACCTTTAGCATGAGCATGAGGTGGCTGGTGGACGTGTGGTGTGAAGACCCTGGCCACTGGCCCTGCTAGCAAGGACTGTAGGCAAACTGCTGGGCACATTGGCACTCTGTCAAAACCAGAAAAATCCCGAGTTAGTCACAGCAGGAAGACAGACAGCAATATCAGAGCACGCTGTTGCATCCAAGTGGTTGGTGACTATTACAGGCTTGACAGTCTTCCAGAGCAAAAAGCTGTATGCAGCAACAGTGCAAGCCCAAGACAAGGAAAGCAGATGTTCCCGGCTCCTCCTCCATCCTTGTTCCCATATGTTGACTAAGTAGCTTTTGTAAAACAGAACATGCTGTAAATCAGAGCTGTGCAGAGCTCAGTTGGGTTAAACGCGGCTTTTAGGGTGCATAAGTGAACCACTGTCATTTACAAATAAGGAGATGACTGCTTTAAGCCTTCCCTGAATGACTGTTCTGGGATCCAAGTGGAATATCATATACTTCACTGAACTAGTCCTTACTCTTCCAGAATGATAATTTTATGTAATCCACATTTTCTTGGATTGCCTGTGTATAGGGATCCCAGTTCGGGGTCATCTGAGCAAGAAGTTTCTCAGCTAAAACTACTTGAACCTGCCTGTCTTGTCCTTTGTGCCCAAGACTTCCACAGGTCATGGTGGCATTTTGTCAGGATCAAATGGTCTAATGTTGACCATTTAGCACGAAATAGTACATGATGTTGTGATTTTGGGAAAATCCAAATTCAAACCACTATTTGAATAAGAATCTACTTTTAGGATGTGTGCATTTGCCTCTCTGAAAACTAACAGTTTACACTGCACAAGATGATTTGCAGAAGACTGAGTTTTGATTGTCTAGGGATTTTGGAACAACAGGAAATATTCCGAAGCAACCGTAAGCGTCTGTTAAAAAACTTTTTTTAGTCATCGGTTCGGTGTTCAGGAAGCTGCTTCCTCTTACAGCCTGTTACTTATAGTCTTTAGGTTCCTGGTGAGCTGTTGTATCGCTCTGCAGCTTGGCCCTTCTTCAAATAGTCCCAGCTCCATCTCTGCAGAGAAGGTTGGAGAGGGGAAATCCCACCCATGCAGAATAGGCAGGGAGAAGCCCCATCACACTGCAAAGGTCTTCCACAGCCTGAAGAGCTGTCCTCATGGCAGACCTTCCTGGGTGTGATGCTGGAAACCCACAGTCTGGTCTTGCAAATCATGTGCTCAAAAGGGCTTCTTTTTTCTAATGCGTTGACTCAAGCACTTTATTAAGATTTATAATCCTGCAACAAATCTATAATTAGCAGTTGAAAGATAACTTCATTAAATCGATATACTCTAATGCAGTTCATGTAATATACAGCCTTTTAGCTGTGTATGGATTTTCTTTCTTATGAACTTTTTATCCCTTGCATTTCCCTTTTGCACAGTTTAATTAAAAAATTAGAAACTTTAAAAATTAAAATTTTCTATGGGAGAAAAATCTTTTATTGGAGATAAAGGTGGGCTTGTAATCTTCCAGTAGACCTTAATTTTCTAATAGCCCAACTGGAAAAAAAAAAAGAAAAAGCCAGTTTTAGTAAAAAAAAGGAAATAGTTCATTTACAAGTGTTACATTCAAAAAAAATCTGACTCAAAAAAAGCTGAAGGAAAACATGTTGAGAATTAATTATTTTTGTCAAAATAACTTTTTTTAAAAAATAATATATTCTCATAAACAGCTAAGCAACCTTAAATTCTAAATGAACTATTTCAAAGTTACTGAGATCAGGGAACATGTCAGTTCAAAATGATTTTTCTTCCTACATTTTAGTGAAAATTTTGGAAATCTTGCTTTTTTCTTGTAATTCAAAATGGGAACATGCTGCTGATTCTCATGAAATGGGGGATCCCCTTCTATGCCCAAATTAGTTTAAAAATTCTTTCTTTTGTTTCCAACAGGGCAACATTTTTATCTACGATAGATATTTTATTACACTTAATACAAACTAGCATAAATTTTCATTAGAGAAACAAATCAATGACATTTTAAATGGTGAATAAACATTCCTTTACAATCTTAAGATGCCCCAAATCACTACATTAGGCCAGTGATCGAGAAACTGAGAAACCTTCTCTCTTAAACTGGCTGCAAGCAGAAATGTTGTCCACATTGACTTGGAAGTTGTTGAGACATAACAAAATGGTCCATCATGTTTTGAATAAAGCAGCCTTTAAGGGTTTTTCCGGTTTTTAAAGCCAGTTCACCCCCAAGGCACCTGTCCACACACTGGTGTCTAATTTGTTCACCACCAACGTAAATAAAAGAATCAAATAATTTGGCCTGCCTGACTAGAGGACATTGATGTCTGATGACTTGTGCTGCAAGGCTTGAAGTTTGCGTGTGAATTCATGGCTTGGGCAGGGCTCCAGCAGAGGTGAGAGACGCTCCTTCATCAGGATACAGGGAAGCTGGTGTGCTGAGGGATGGGCACCCAAACCAGATGTAGGAATTGCGCAATCTTGGGTGGTGTCTGAAGCTGTTACACACCTAAAGGTGGCTGAATTGAGGCTGGGTTAGGCTCAGCACCCTTCTCTGTTTGTGGGCTTAGGTATCCGTATTGCCGTTTTTCCTCTGGAAAACAAGGGAATTGGTGAGCATCAGCTCTGGAGTGGTAGAAATGTTGCCCAAGTGCAGAACACATTGGCTGAAGACCTGATGTGGACTCCAAAGTGAGATTTTTACCTTAAACAGTGGTATTTAATGCATCATGGTCTGTGAAAAACTAAAACGTGCTTTTTCCTCCACTCTGGGCATGTGGGGAGGAATCCAAGCCTCCTTGTGATGGGATCCTTCCCTCACTCCCCACACCATTGCTGAAACATCACCCTGGTCTCCTGCAGGAGGCTGTCTAAAGCCTGTCCCAAGTCCCAGGGTCTGGAGACTGCTATTTTAAACCTGATCGTGTGCCTCGTGACATGCCAAAGGAAAAAAAAAATCCATTTCTGATAATGAATCTTGTTATTTTCCTAAACTCGGAGGAAATCTGCAGCACAGCTGGTGGTCCTGGAGGAGAGTGAAGGAATACTGCTTAATGAGAACCTGGTGGGTTAATTAGTCCGTTGTATGATGTGGTTAGTCAATAGGAAAGAAACACTCGGAAATTTTGAACGGCATAATCATGATTGACCTTAAGGTAGCAGTGGCCTAATAAGCAGTTAAATGTGCCTGAGCAATAGGGGATGTTTGAGCAAGAGAGGATTAGGAGGAACTGTGCTGATGTGTCTCTGCACAGTTTGAAGCAGACAAACTGCAAAAATGAATGTGTTACTGAGGCTTTTAGCAGGAGAAGAGAGACTGCAGCGCTTCCAGCTCAATATGTGGCATCTCCTTGGGGTACTGACTCGCAGAGTTTGTGGGAGCACACAGAAGGGCAGCACATCGTGCAAGAGCTGGGAGGTAACATGGAAAAAAAAGAAAAAAAGATAGGGATCTGAGTTTTGGGTCTATGTTTCCTTTTGGCCTACTCAGAGTTCCCAAAAGGGTTTTGCCTTCCTCTCTCCAGCTCAGCACCCCAGTCATGTACACCCAGACCGCCTCCTCCCGTGACTCCTTCAAAACAGATGATTTGCAGCCCGTACTTCTCCCTTTTGGTGTTATGACAGTTGTTGCACTAGTTACTTTGGGGGTTTGGATATTTTTTTGTTTCTTTTTTTTTGAAAAAGCATTTGCTAACTTGAAGTCCCAAGTACATGGTTATTCCTTTCACAGTCGTCTTGCTGTGGCCTACTAAACGGCGTCCTTCTGATGTGCAGGTCTTTGAAGAAAGCTGCCGCTGCCAGCGTGTGCTTGCTGTGAGCGCAGGATTTGCCTCCCTGCTGCCCCAGGCAGCCCAGCACGGTCCTCCTTAGGGTCGTCTCCTCTCATACCTCCCGTTTCCTCTGACTCAGCTGATTGCTGAGCCTCTTGCAGCGCTGGCAAGTACCCGGCCTTGGCCTCAGTTCTGCAAGGGCTCCAGCTCCCTGCCATTACTCTCCTGTTGCTACTGGTTTCATTTCATCTGCTGTCCTGAGTCTGTTGCTATTTCATATAAGCCTGCCAGATTTGCCTGCATGATTGTTCTTTTGTCCAGATGGATGTTTAGCTCAGGCTATTTAGTGCTGATCTGCTTTTCCTATTGCTTGTTGTGTACCCGGGGGAAGAGGTTTTGTATTAAAATTCTCCTGGAGTGCTGAGTCACTTGAACTCCGCTACTGTGTCATGTGCTCAATTGTCTGAGTACAGGACCTGGTTAAGTCATATCTTGCAAAATGTGTTTTCTGTTTCCCCATCGGAGTTTTGCCTGAACGGCTTCCAAATTATCCACCTACTGGAAGCTGGGAAAGTTCTCTCTCATGATGTAATTCCTCTTTTAAAAGTCTGGTTTGGTCTTTTCCAAGAACCTGGTTGGGATTTGATAGCTGGGATACTTTTTTTTGCATGCTTTGCTCTTTCTGTATATCGCTGGGCATTCAGGAGGATGTGATTTGGCCAGCCATCTAATTCCCAAGCGCCAAACGTTCGTACTGTTGCCCCATCAGACTACAGCCATGTTCCTGTGTGCTCGGAGAGGTTCCCCTAATCCGGCAAACCCTTGATTGCACTCTGAAGGACATATGTAAATGTCACTGGTTGGGCTTCCTCTAGTGATTCAGTGGTCACCAAACCCTCCCCACGGCTCACTGAGGCTAAGCTCAAGCCCAGAAAAATTCTTCATCCACAGTGCTTCCCCAAAAGACTCGTCTTGATGCAATGGTCAGCAAACAGTTTTGCCTTGAACAAACCGAGCGGTCTGGCTTCACTCACTGGTAATCGGCAGTGACACTTTTTGATTTGTGACCCTGTTCAGTGTTTTTGGGTCCATGCAGATACCCGAGTGCTATTAGAGTAGCGAGTCAGTCTGTGCTAGTTTCCAGAGACATATGATCCATTTTCTTTGCAGCCTTGTCACTTCCTTCCTTAGCGACTACACTGCACATTTCTCATGGCTCATTGGCTGCAGAGAAGCTTATTTATAGCTTCACTTCCTTGTCCATTAGAGTGCTTGACCTACAGTGGCTGCTGTCTCACCCTGGGGACATTCTCTGCCTCTGCTTTACCAGATCAGGGTTTACATTGTCCTGCCTCCTGCTGGGTCCTATGAACCCCAGGCATTTTGTAAGAGTTTCTTATTGATGGTTTGTATTCATCTGATGGTTTTAGCATGGTTTTTTGCATATCACCAACGTGCAATCACATTTCTGCAGCCTTATACTGATGTTTATTGTTGCTGGGCTGAGCACTGCAGCTGACTCCGCTGTTTGCATGGAAGTGAATCAGGTGTTGATCCTGCAGCCTCGCGGTGGGTGTACTGGTTGCGTGGCTGGCAGCCTTCTTTTCCAGGCAACATGAGGCCACATCAGGCAATTGAATCGACCCGTCTATACGGTGTTTCTTAACTAGCTTTTACTGTAAACTATCTTTGCTGGCCTCATGACTGCTACTGTCTGATCCTCTCCCTCACACTTTTTGAAGGATTGCCCCAGATTTAGATTTATTTCTTCAACCTTCCATTTCCTTAGGGTGAGTTTTTCTCAAAACACTTAAATGTGCATTACCTGTAGGGGTCTACCCATGCATGAGGTGTCTTAGCTTACATCATAGTCAACGAAGATCCAGTCCAGAGAGCTGAAAGAAGTCAACTGGCCAACTTTGGGTGCCTACTTTGAGGCAGAATGGCTGAATAGCTCTCCATTGCCTAATGGAGTCTCTGTAGTGACTAAGAAGTGAGCACTGTTGTTTAAAACAAGTCTTGTACTGTTTGAGACCCCCTTGAATGTCTGAGACATCTGCAGTAGATTGGTCAAGACAGAGAGCAGCAGATGGAGCCCAGAGCAGACACTCCACAGAACCTAAAATTGTACTGGACACATCAGCCTCCACAAACAGGTCTTTAGACACCTACCACACCTACGTTTGGTTATCTCACAAAAGTGTCTGAGGTTACTTGGGATGCCCTGTTTGACCTCCAGTTGCTGTTCCTTGGTGTCTCACAGGGCACCCAGTTTGGGCAGCTGCATTTGTCTCATCATGTTTACAAAGTGCCAGAGCATTATCTCAGCTGATTAATTTGCCACATATCTCCACAAACACTGTTATTTGTTTCTGTGGTGTGTTGTTTCTTCCCTTTTCCCCAGTGAGATAATGAAGGAGTTTTCCATGATTTTCTCACCAGTATTCAACAGTCAGCTCTGAACACAGAGTCATTACCAGCTTTCACTCTTTTCATGCTTGTGCTTCTTCATTGTGACTTTGCATTTTCTTTCTAGAAGTCACAGCTGTTCCTGTATTTTTTTGTTTATTTCTCATTTTCTCCCCGTTCAAAATAAAATGAATGAAACCTCACCTTTTTTTTGTGTGTGCTGTGTTGCAACTAATAACATTTAGGCTTCCATAGCTCTGCAGCAGAGCTATTTAAAAGTGCAATGCATATTCTACCATATGTACTTGGAGAGGGTTAAGGATAACTCCTCCAGATTTTTTTCTTCTTCCAGTCAGTACTTCATCTTCCAAGATTCAAGTACACTTATGAGAGGGTAAAGTAGAAAAATTTTTGTTATGCTAAAGAAGAGAGAGTTCTGGCAAATATCCTGATAGCCATATTCATGAGGATTATTTCTCACTGTTGATACTGTGGCTCCAGATTGCATGAAAATAAATATTTCCTAATTGTAACACATAGAAAACATAAAAATAAGTGTGTATATGTAGTGGTTGAACACTCAGGTATTCTGTTTGATTTTCAATTGTGTCAAATGGAGCACTTAATTGCTCCAGCCACTAGCTTCAGTCTCTGACCTACATTTATGTCAAGAACTGCATTAAAGCATACAAAAGTAAAAGACAGGAATGGTTTTAGATAGCTTTTTCCAGTTTTTATCTGATGAATAAGAGACTGTCTCTGAATCAGAGACAAGTGTCACCCAAGCCCAGATCTCCAGTAGGTGTAAATGTGACTCACAAAAAAGGGGGCTGAAAAACTTCAGGTAAAGGCAACAGCCCCTCCCTCCTTCCCAAACACACTCATGTATGTTAATTTAAGAAAAGCAAACATTTGTAAAAGAAAGCCATCCAGTTAGAAATGTTGAGAACATGTGTTTTCCTTGTTGCAGCACAGCCAAACGAGACAAAGTTCCATTTACACAGTATCACGTTTTGCCAAATTAACAGTAACAGTACTATTAATATTTAATATTTATATGGCACTGTCATCAGGACACCAGTCGGGTCTGATCCCTACTGTGTGAGATGTGCAAACTTTTAAAATGATTTAGATTATTTTTATTTATGTTGAGGAACCATTGTAATGTGCTGCAACCCCATTGTGCCTGCCAAGATGTGGGCCTCAGCTCCAAGAGGCTTAGGTGCATTTTAAGGACAATTTGCTTTTATAACTGTGAGAGTTTCAAGTGAAGTTCTTTCTTTGTAGTTTTTTGACATAGAATTAAAAGCTGAGTTACTATGTTGAACCTGTCAATCACGGGATCTTGTTCTCGTAACACCCTTTCAGGCTGTTAGTGAGTAGTGGCATTTCCCATGGCTGGGATAGAGTTGCAGAAGGAAAGTTGTATGTATTTTTGTTTTGACATGTAAAACTTGAGCATCATGGAATTTTATCTTTGTGTATGGGTATAAAACTAGATCGATTTGAACCTCCAGTGAAGTTGGAGAGATGTTTTGGTTTACCAAAGCCATGTGAGTTTTTCAAAGAATAGGTTAACCACATAAAATGAGGCTCCCTGGGTATTGTCGTAACCCTGTCAATGCTCCATCTCCCTCAATTCAGGCGTTACAAGGCATGAGCTCTTTGCCAGCGTATGAACTGGGTCCTGCAGCACAACCACTAAATAAGTAAAGATCATAGTATTACGTCTACTAGTACTACCAGTACCAATTTCCATCAGACATCTCAGGTCATTTTAATATACTTAGATTAAATTTTAATAGCTTCTCTTTCAACAAACACAGGTTTCGTCTGAGGTTCATCCTGATATTAACTGACCAGGAAGGTTAGTCTCTGGCCCGTTGGAATGGTTGAGCCACCAACTCCACCTAGCTGTATAATCCTAGCAGAATATCTAAATTGCTTTTTTAGTGTGATGAAGTTGCTCCAACGCTAGTGCCATTTTTGTAGACTGCTTTGCCTGAATGAATTCACCTGCTCCTCCCCAGGGAGGGACCCTGGGCAGGTACCCAATGACTCTCCTTCCCATCCTGGAGCTGTAACACTCTACCTGCCATCACACAGGCATCCAGGATGGCTCACAGGTACCAACGGAACTGCACCTGGGGCTGTAATCTGCTCTGTGATCCTGGGTTTGGTGGCTTGGAATAGGCTTTGGTTTTATCCGCCATTGAAAGAAAGGACATTGGAGGTTTCTATGAAGCACATTGTTTTCTGAGTTAACAGTGTAGAAATGATGGGTTTGAAATCAGGAATAAGCAAGCTTTTAGCTTCAAGATTTGTGTTTTTGACTCTCCTGATTGTCCCACTCTCCATATTTTGGTTTGCATCATTTGTCTCAGAGTGTATGAACCAGATCCCTTCAGATGAAAGTAAGCCAAATGATGTGCTCCAGGCAACCGAGCACCTAATGTGCTCCAGCAATCAACAGGAGTTCTGTCCTAAGGACCAGATTAGAGCTGTCCTGAAGTAAAACCACGAGGCGTGCAGTGTAGCTGCTAGGTCCTTAGCATAAATGGTTTTGCTGCCATTGCAATCTGCAGTAGGATAATCTGGTGCTCCTGTTGTACCACTTCACTTGCGAATGCAGACATAGCCTGAATCTGTGGGTGTCTGTAAGGAGCAGATACATACATGCAAGCTCATTGCCTTTACGTGACAGCCTGTCTCCCAGAACTTCAATGATTCCCCTGGTACTCAGGAGGCTGGGGATTCTTCTTTGGTGAATAAATTACAGTAGGAAGATGTGTGTGAAATTTCTATCATCTAGGATCCTTAGTAAACTCTCCTGTGACAACTGCATTGAAGAAAACTAGGTGAGTATATCTGGAAAGTGTTTCTTGGAGCTATATGCAATGACAGTTCAATGCATTTATATCATTCCTTGCAGAGTTATTTTACTTGCATTACTTCCAGAATGCTTGCTACAGAACAAATTCAGGCAAAATAAATAATATAATCTCATACAGAGATTTTCCAAACATTATTTTTCCTAGCCAGCTAAAGGGATATTCTCAGCTCTGAAGACAACAGAAGAAATTTCATCCTGATCCAAGTATGCCTATCATTTGGGACCCGGAGAAGCTAAAGATTTGAACATTCAAAGGTTCTGCTAAGTCCTCAGCTGTTCCAGTTCTTACCTGTCTTTATTCATGCCCCCAAGTTATACCGTATGGGCATAAAAGCAAACTTCACAATCAAATTAAATGGTTGGCCTAAATTCTACTCTCTCAGGCTAGCTACTTTTAGGTAGGAAAGGAGCACTATATTCCATGTAGCTTGTGAAGAAATACCATGCTGTGCCTTTAATGTGGATTCATACATAATTCAGGAAGCCTTGTTCATCAGAGCATGTTGGTTTTGTTTTTTTCTGGTTTTTATTTTTTATTTTTTTTATTTTTATTTTAAAGACAGAAATGTAACAGTGGTTAGGACTTTTTTGCAGCACTTCACAAGAATTTTACCTCTTCAGCTACAATTGCTGTAGCTTTAATACATCACAGACCAATTCCAGCTTCTGGCACAGTTAACACTAACTTTCAACTTTAAGGATGTAATCTTGTAACACAGAAATCGGATGAATATTTTTCATAAGTGTCAATTCTAATACATCTCTGTTTACTTACAGTAGGACATATTTGGGTAACTATGCACCACTTTCCTTCCCTCCAACCCATCCATCTACTCCTCCACCAAACCAGAGATTTCCGCCTCCAAATGGAAATGATCACCTACCAGATATGGAGTAAGATATTGTCCAAGTATGAGGAGGTGTAGAATGAAGCCAAAACATGATTTATGTAATGCTAGAGTTGAACCTAAAGCTGTGAAAAACATAAATAACATAAAATATGCTCAGATTTGAGTAAGCTTTGGTTGTTAAATGTTCTGCCCAAAAGTAGCATCTCAGTGGGCTTAGAACTATTCCAAAAGTCAGGATAAATTTCTCAATTTTGAAGTTGAGGGGGAGAAAAGAGATACATATACATAATGATAGATTACTGGGTTTAAAAGCCACCTGTGTCCTTTTTTTCAATAGTTCATTTGGCAAAAGACTCATTCAAAGTGCAAGAAATAAGGCCTCAGTTTCCTCATCTGCCTGAGGAGATCTGAGCCCACCTTGATTTCCCAGGAACAGCCCTTAATCACAAGACTGTTCGGTATCTCCCAGTGCGAGAGGGAGAGAGAAGAAAGGTTGTTTTTTCAAGACCTGCGATAGAGTATATTCTACTTTGTTTACAAAATGAAATATTTATGAGACTGATGTCCTGTCTCTCTGCTGCAGAGCCTAAACACCATGATATAGAATTGTTCTCTCTGGCTTAATGAATATTTCAATATTCTATATACAGTGGAACAACATCAACAGGGAAAAAAAAA
>KZ506632.1:110724-126915 GCA_002844005.1 Limosa lapponica baueri
GGAGAGGCAGTAATGCTGCACAGCCCCCATAATATCTGCGGCTGCATCCAGCCCTACTGTGCAGTACATCTCTATAAACATCTCTTCCCTGGCCTCTCTCAAGCAGTAATTGGTAAATAGCACTTTAAACCTGCTCCAACTGGCAGTGAAATCCTACTTTTAAAATATTGGATGGGGCAGCTTATTTGTATGTTTTGAACAATACTGCACAAGGAATTGTAGATGCTTTTGAGAAAAAATTACATTGTGAAAAAGCCCCAGAGAATCTCTTCGTGACCATTAGGATTTAATTGTGGAAGGCAGAAGAGGAAAAAAGCAAAGGACAGCAAGTAATGGATCGCTATGACTCATGTTGCCTCAGAGGCTTTTTTTTTCAGCTGGTGCTGTGTGCATGGTTATTAAGTTATTTTATTATTAAATTTGGATTGACATCTTATGGTAAATTTGGGCTTAAAAATTACCAGCCTGGTACCCATGAAATGTGTAAAAGATGCAAAATATTGATAAAAGGATCCACTAAGAGAATAGAAGAGTTAAACTAATGTAGAAATAGTTTTTACACATGTTGAACCTAAAGGTAGATAAAACCTTGGGGATTTACTGGAAAAAAATAATTCTCTTTACCTAAAAGGCAAAATATCCTGCCTGAAGAAAAATAAAAATTAAAAAGGAACGGATCTGGGGCTTCTACATAAAAAAAAGCCACCACCCAAAACATCAAAACAAAGCAAAAAAGCCACCAACACACCCCCCACCAACCCCCAAACTGAACCAAAAAGCTCCCAAAACACAAGAAAAAAAAATCCCTCTGAAAATTAGGAATCTGGAAGTCTTATTTCAGTCTAGATCTACATGTAATGCTTTGCAATCTTACCACCATTTACCGCCCTCTGGCTCATTTCTGGTTTTAAAGCAAATTTTTTTCTCTCTCAATGAATCTCATTTTGTGTCCTTGATTATTGTTGCTCAGCATGTATTTCCCATTCTTTGGCCTCCCCTCTGAAGCCCAGACTGTAAATTTTTTTGAGGAGAGGGACTGTCTCTCATTATGTGCTATACAGACTTGAGCACCACAGCTCTCCAAAGGGTCTAATTCCCAGGGAAAGAGGCTGCCAAATTCTTTGCTGGTGGCCCACTTCTGATTTCAGTTTTCAGCTCAGGACTTCATTCCTTGTTGCAAATCCAACTTCTGGAGCTATCCTCAGGCTTCCCAGGAGTTTTGCGGCCCCAATGATGAGGGGTGGAGGTCAGGCTACAGGCAAATGGGGATGAGAGAAGGCAAAAAACTGAAACAGAGCTGTGGGAGAGGCTGGAAAAGCTGTACAAAGGGGATGGGAGGAATGAAAAATGGTAGATCTCCCTCCTGGGACAAGATATTCCCCTCCATCCTTCTCCCTGCTTAGTAGAAACTACCATCTTAGCACCTCCCAGATTCTTCTTGGATGCATTAAGTAATAACAGTGACAGCAGCAGCAGTAGCAGCACTAGCAACAGCAGCAGTAGTAATTAATAGTAATAATAATAATAATGACAATTTATCTTCTTTTCATTGTCAGATGAACCCAAGTGGACTCTCACTGTGTTGCCTTCTGAGGACCTTCTACATAGTGCCTTCATACTAAATCTTTGTGGCGTGTCTTATCAGTCGCTCTGTCAAGTGAAGCCTACATCGGTGCTAATACCAAGGTTAAAAATAAAGGGAGCAATATCTCAATTATCATTCCAGGCACATGGTGTAATTGTGCTGCTGGCCGCTGGCCATGCAGCTCTTGTGGTAGCAAACAGTACTTTCCCTCAGCAGTCCCAGCCGCCCTGTTTTCATATGGGCTGGGAAGGTCAGAAAAATCAATTAGCAATATGGGATGTTAACGAAAGCCAAGTCCAAATGCAACTTCAGAAACACTTTTCTGAAAGATTAATGTATCTTTGGAAAACAAATGGACATCTGTATCACTTTAAGAGCTGCTTGTGTTTGCTGCTCCTACTAGAAAAAGCCAATGTTCTCGCTCCGTACGGCAACACCGTCACTTAGATGCCGTACTGTCATACCTCAGATGGGAATTGCTCAACTTGGTGTTGTCCTTACAAAATCTACAAAAATTACATCTACAGCTGAGATGGGGTTTAGGAAGCAGTCAGTCAAGGTGTGATTTCAAGAGTCAACCACCTTATACAGCTTGATGAGCAGGTCTGATGATGCTGCCAGAGCCCAGAGTGAGGGTCCAAGCTGACATAATTCAGGCTTTATAGTTAGATTAGGAATAAAACTCAGACTTCTGAGGTTTATGGCCAACGTAGTGTTACACTGGGCAAGTCACCTTCCTTTTAGTGGTCTTTAATAACAACACCTGGCAGGGGCATTGTAAAGTTTAATGAAGTGCTTCACTATCTTACCGTTAGAGGTGCCACAGACTGTAAAGTATTATTAAATTAATTATCATCTGGCACATCAGTCTTCAAATGGTTTAATCTAAATTGACCTCTGCTTTCTAAAATAAATATTTTATTTCTCTCATGCAGGAATGTACAAAGTAAAATACAATCTTTCTGCTCACAAGCCCTATTTAAAGTCATATATAATATATTTGTTAGATATTCATACTCTTTTCCTCACAGTTTCCTTTTCTCATTATAAGGGAAATGATTTAGAACTGCAAAAGCTACTCAAATTGTCCCCTGGGCTCATCTCTGAATTTTCCTACCTAGGTGTATGATTCAATTAGAATTTTGCTCTTTAATAGGTGCTTTATATTTTAATGCGATGAACCTAACAGAACCACACTAGAAAAATGACAAGTTCTGATGATTCTCCAAGAAAACAGTGCTACATTTCCTAGGCCGGGACCATGGTGGGTACACAAACCGCATTTGCTCCAAAAACATCTACACTACTTCCAGAGCATGTTGTGTAAAGAAGACAGGAAGAGCTGCCATCCAGCTGATGCTCTTCTTTTTCCTGTACCCTGCAAAAACAAGAGCAAAAAAACCCACTTAAATTGTTTCTGTAATTTATTGAACTAGGTGGGGGTATGATCTCTAATGAAACGAGAAAGGAAAAAGCAAGTAGGTCAGTCATGGACCTGTGAGGACCCAGCCACAACCTTTTAGATCCCATTGTGCTGAGCAATGGTTGAACATGCCCACATAACAGGAAGCCTTCTACTCCAATGTGATGTCACCAAGCACACTAGAATTAGGATTTCTTAGTTGGAAACCAGTAAGCATTAGCCAAAGCACTGCTCTGTTTTGGAGTTTACTTCATCTTTCTTCCTCCAGAGTCTGGGATCTGGGGCTTAAAAGTGTCACAGAGCAGGAAGATGGGGCCTAGGAATCATCCATCTTCAGATGCATCCCCATTCCTCCCCCCTGTCACTGAGGATGACGGTCATGTAGGACAGGTTGGCTAAAGCAATTTGAAGAGTAATTCTGCAGCCTCAAAGGAGAGGAGTGTGCCCTTGAGTATTGTGCTTTTAAATGTGACTCCAAGTGAATATAAATTCACCGAGTGCTTGGCATGGCCTAGACAAAACTTGCTAAGGGGAAAGTTTTGTGGGAAGATCATTGACGGTTACCATTAGGTGGAAGTTAAGAGTATTTTGTCTCCTTGGAAAGCTTCTTTTTCAGAAGGATTCTTTCCCCTTGTTTCTTTATCAGGGAAGTATGCAAAATTTAAAAAAAAAAACAACAAAACAAAACGATTGAAAACGATCATTAAGAACACAGCTCATTTCTGTAATGTAGGGTCAACCCTGATAATTTGTTATAGATGACATTATCTGGCTTGGGAATAAGCAAAAACTGTACACAGCAGCTAATTATCTTAGCACCTTCTGATGCTAAACTTTTTTCCTTGCCAATCATACATATATAACGAAAGAACATCAGACTAGGGAAAGAAATGTAGCAAAAACTGAAAAAAGAAAAAAAAAGAAAAGAAAGAATTATTCCATTTTCATCAGCAGGGTACAGATTGTCAATCTTCTTTGGCATCCCTGGTGCAATTTGGTTTTGGTCAGTTCAGTAAAACAATCGTTCCTTTAACTATAGAAAAGAGCAATTTACCGATTATCTGTTTCCTAAAAGCATTGAATGCTGAGTATCCTGTTCCATTTCCTCTCAAATATTCTCATGCAATTAGATACAGGCGGTGGGAATGTAATGTGAAATGGGTATTTTGTTCTGAAACATGGCACTGTGCCTGTGCTCTTCCCCATCTCCTTGAGCAAAGTTCAAGTGCCAAAATGAAAGGCATGTTTAATGCCAAAGGTGATTCCAGTTCAGGCCAAAAATAATTCCAGACAACTCAATTTTGAATTATTTTCCTTCTAAACATTTTTTTGGGAAATGGAAATACTGCCGGGTGTTTGAGGCTGGGATGCGAACAGCAAAACCTCTTGCAAGCTATTCAAATGTCAGCCACTATTGTGTACAAAGTCTTCCATATCACTGTGGAATTTGGAAGAGGAAGCCAACAGAGCAGACAGATTTACTGTGTACTTGCGGAATTTTCCAGAAACTAGTTTTCTTTTAAAAACATAAAAATGCTGTGAGGATGTGCTTCTTCTATAACATTTTTCCCTGCTTCCAAGAAACAGGTTGCCCACATAAAATGTATTTACTGATAATTGATTTTGTAAAATTGCACTTCAGGAAGACAGTCTAGATAGTTTAAACTTGAAGTTAAGAAATTATGGGTTAAATATTGGGTGTGAAAAAAGTACACAGAAAAATCCAAATTAGCATATTTGAAGAATCTTACTTTTCTTGTGTACTATTGCAGAACACCTTTAGACCTTTTCTCCTCTCTTTTTTTCTCATATGTAGCATTTAAGCTCAGTTATTTCAAATGGCTTCTGAGACAAAGCAGGGGGATTTGTTGCTCAAAATGATGATATTTTGAACCACGTGTCCAATGGAAATGAAACATGAAGCCGTGGACTGGTCTCTGAGCTTCTTCAATGTGAATTTTGGGATAAGTCCTTCCATCTGAATAGACTTTAAAGACAGAACAGCTTTGGAGACAGGGATGTGATATGTGATTTAGGCTAACCATGGTCCATGGAGGGCCCTAAAATTAGATTTGGGGGTTTGAATTAGATTAGATAGTACTGTTTTGGAATCATGAAAAGGACTAACAGACCAGTGGGTTTGTCCCCAGCTGTTAAAGAAAGGTTCTGATGAAGGTGATATATCTGAAGCTTTCTGAAGAGGCTTAGCTGAAATGAAAAATGGTTCTGTTTTATCTCAAACCAGAATGCCAATTTATTTGATCTCCATGCAATGGAATATCCGAGCACAAAAGTGGTGGTGAGAGAGGGGAAAAAACCCACTTTTAAAAGCAGCTTTTTCTCCAGCAGGGAAAGGTGGAGCTTTCTGCCCACCTGAAGAGATTTTGATTATGACTTATTTAGTCTGAAATGAAAGAATAGCCAGAATCCAAAGATTTTGCACCTTCTTGATTGCAGTCAAGTATGGAAATGGAAAGAGGCAGAATCATAATGGGGAGATGACTCCTTCCAAAGACTTTGAAGACAAATGCCTTTGCAGGCTTCTTGGGAAAGAGCAAACCAAAGAGCCAGAGGTTCAACAACAAAATATTGCATAAGCACAAACTAGACCTGAACGGAAGGTATAGAGGCAGCATGTAATAAATATTGTTGGAGTAACCACACCTAACAGAGACAGAAAAGCTGACAGAATGATAGTCTATGCAATGCTGCTCGAAAGAAAACCATCTAGTCCTGAAAGCAGTTCCAGATGGTCTACAGTTGTGGAGGATGAGAGGACAGTGGGGATTTTCCCTCTTTGCTGACACCAGAGAGCCTCGGGATTTGGACCAAGAATCCTGCAGGAGGTGTCTGTGAGGACAGCCATTTCCTCGAGGAGTCCAGCTCTGAGATGAATGCCATGGGGGTGGAGTTGTGCGATGGGCGCAGAGGCACACGCTCACTCTGATACTCTTCTGAGCTGGTTGCACCTGAGCTACCTCTAGCAAGAAACTGTGGAGCTCTGTTTCATGCCATGCTGAGACCGAGTGAAGATGCAGTATCGAGCGCTTGGGCTCCCAACAAGCCCAGTGAAAACAGCCAATTTGTGTGCTAGAACCGGCTTCTCTCTGGCTGGCTAATGTCTTTCTACTGTCATCCTTCTACTTCCCTGACACATACTGTCAAAGACTCTCAGCAGGGAGACCTGTGAGAAAGCTTTATAAATAATAATCCATGAAAGAAAGATAGAAATCTATTCACAAAAATGGAATAGCGAGCATGAAACAAAAATTCATTAAAAATGTATGACCAGAGTAATAAGACTAGCTTTGTTTTGGCATTGGCAGCCTGCAGAAAAAAAAGGAGGGAGAGAATCATATTACACAGATGAAAAGGAAGGGAGGCAGAAAAACGGATTAAATAGATAGCGATAGCTGTACACTTTAGCTTTAAGGATTATCATCGAACAACATATAAATCTGAGAAAGTTAAAAATCAGGAATGACAAAAGGGGCAGTTGGATGATGCAGAATTAATTAAAGAGAGAGAAAGACAAAGACGGAAGTTGCACTTCACAGGAAACAGAGAAAGGAGCGTGAAATCTGCTGACTTCAGTGAAATCAGCATCTGGATCTCCTTGCCAAGAGGACAGAGAGATGAGACGTGACCTGCTCTTTGCAGACTCTACAGAGGCTGTATGGCACTGTTACTCTCAGACTAGTCTTGCATAGTCCTGAGAAATGTTTCCCAGTCTTTTGAGAGCTGAGGCCCCCTTCAGGAAGATGTAGCCACCCACACCCCAACCGTGTAGCCCTGCCAGGTGTTATGCCAGATGTTTTCCTCTTTGCATCTGATCTAACTACCCTTTCCTTTCTGCTGCAAGGAGGGCTGGCGAACTGGTGAAGGTATCTCCAGACTGTGACACTTGCTCCGATATTTTTAGGGCAAGTAAATAGCTAATTTTTAAAAAAGAAATAGCACAATAATAATAATCTGATTTTCCCAGATGGGAAGGTTTTTAAGATCCTCTAGTCTGACCTGGGGCATACTACAAGCCATGAAACACCACCATTCCTGCACTAAGCACACCATGTGTCTCAGTGATAACTGGCATTTCTCATTAGCTCCACTCCCAGGCCCCTGTTTACTCATCAGTACAGTGGAGCAGGCAGCCCCATTTTACATGGCAAAAAATCAGCTCAGAAGGAATTGGCCAGTAAGCCTGGATTATGCCTTTTGATGAAAAGTGCCAGCTGGTGGCTTCTAGGAGAACTTCTTCAGCCCCAGTCACTATTAGTTTGTCATGCTCCCTGGTGCTTTGACTTAAAGCAGGGGATCAGCGGGTGGCATTTTGATGGCCTTGAGGCTGCCCTATGGGTTTGTCTCTGAAAGAGCATGGAGCCGAGCAGCGTCCCTTCCCTCTGGACTGCCTCCCTACTTCACAAAGCAGGAGCACCCTGGGGCGGGTTAAGCACCCAACACCAAGGGCTGAAGTGGTCAGAGATGCAACCTCCGCTCACTTGAGTAAGCCCATGATACATGAACCCCACGGTATTAAATGGTATGGAAAATAGTGTCTGTCCTCTGTTTTGCCTCAGCAGAATATAGCAGTGCCATGCCCTTTGCTGTCCTCTCCTTCACACAGCTCCCTTCACTTCTGAGCTTTGTCAGGATGGTAGATGAATGTTTTCTTAATTAAGCCAGAGCCAAAACCCAACTTTGTTCACATGGACAGAGAAGATTAAAACAGAACAATTGAGGTTAATAACACATTACCTCGGTGTGAACTTCAGAAGTGAGCTAGCTTGATTCCGAAATACCTCAGTAATTCTTTGAATGGATTACAGCTTCTTTTTAGGAGAGAAAACAAACCCAAATCCTCCTTGGCTAGGTTTAACTCTCTGTGTCACATTCTGCAATCCCATATTGAGCCAAAACCCACAGGTTTGTTGTACTCAGATTATAGAAACGAGCTTAAATTTGGATCTGGGAGCTGAAGCCGCTGTGTGACTTTGAGCTGACACTAGACTGTGTAAAGCAGCTGAAGGCTGGGGACTGGAGAACAGAAGCAAGGCAGGTTTCAAAAGCCGCCACAGAAGTGAGTGGTGAATCCAAGGATAACAGCACCCATCCCCACATCTGCTCTCACCGATGCTTACCCTGCTGCATTGCGAGGCCAAAGTTAGTAGTTATCTGCCAAAGTATTCTCAATGAAAGCTTTTTGGCCTCACATGGGCTGTATTTGGAGGTTGATAGAGAAAGAATGCGTAAGATTTTACTGCAAAGACAAAAGGTTCTACAGTTTGTATCTAGAGGAAGAAAATCAGGAACAGGCTGGCTTTTAGGTTTTTAAATATATAGGAACTACCATAGTAATCTTAGGAGCCTACAGGAAAGATGGGGAGGGACTCTATCAGGAAGTGTAGTCATAGGACAAGGAGTAATGGTTTTAAACTGAAAGAGGGGAGATTTAGACTAGATATTAAGAAGAAATTCTTTACTGTGAGGGTGGTGAGACACTGGAACAGTTTGTCCAGAGAGGCTGTGGATGCCCCATCCCTAGAAGTGTTCAAGACCAGGCTGGATGGGGCTTTGAGCAACCTGGACTAGTGGGAGGTGTCCCTGCCCATGGCAGGGGGGTTGGAACTAGATGGTCTTTAAGGTCCCTTCCAACCTAACCATTCTATGTTTCTCTGGTACCAGCATAGCCAGCACCCATCTTAATATTGCATGCTCAGATTGTCTTAAGAAGAGCAGTTTCATTAAGGTAACTCCAATCCTCATCTCTATCCTTGAAATAGCGAAGTAGCATCCTTAGGTTTTTCTTGCAGTGAGTCCTTGTGATGAGATGGCACCTGCAGCCTTGTCTGGTTGGGGGATGTTTCCAGTCCCTTCTCCATCAGTTCCAGTGCAGGTCCCACAGCAGCAGACACTCAGAGTCCCTCTGTTGAACAAATCATGCACAAACAACATGGACAGTGTCCAGAAAGCTGGTTGGCAACAGCTAGAAATAAATGCACAAGGGTAAGATTTATAATAAAATAACACAGGTCAGAAGCCCCAGTCCAAATCTGGCTCCTGTTTTGCTGCTTGTACAGGTATAGATAATAGTTTTCTTTTAGAAAATTAACTGCTGAAATAAGCAAGGCAGGCAAATGTTGGGGAACCAAAGTTTAGTTTTGTTGTTCCGACTTAGGAAAGCCTGAACCTACTGTTTTTTACCTTTATTCCATATCATTGCCCCAGCTACAGCACTCGGACCATCAGAGTACTTGCTTTTGTTCCAGTTTTGCCCATGTAAAGGCCCCAAAGACTTTTCAGAAAAAATCAGCTGGCTTCCTTGTTAAGCTTACATTTTGGTGAAATGAGGGGGTTTTTTACAACAATGAGAAAAACTAACAAAAAAGGCAGAACCCTCAGTCACCTCTGGCTAAAGCTCACTCTGCACCACCAGCTTGATTTAGAAATGTTTCCTAGAACTCCTCTGTTTCTGCTCTGCTCTCTGGTGCACAATCTCCTGTGAGAAATATGTTTGTTCTCCAGGAACGTCTAGCTGAATCAGAGCAAGCATTTTTGAGGCAGGACTATGAAAAAGGAGAGGTTTTTCATTCTTTTTTTGATTTTGAAGGAGGGAGGAGAAACAGGAAGGAATTAAAATTCTGGCAAAAAATATTATATATATAAGCTGGTTGGCAATATATATAAAAAAATATATCTTTTTTCTGTAAATAGATATATACCATAATATATTTAATATATATCTTATATATATTAAATGCTATATATAGAGGCAATATGTATTATATATGTAATATTTACTTCATTCCTCTCTAAAATCTACAGTTATTTACCCAGGAAGCTGATTTATTTTGATGCAATCTAGAGTAAATACTTGGACCTCTGAGAACTTCTTAACAACTCAGTAACATTTACCAACTTTTTCATAGCTCAGGACTTGTGGATTTTGTAATTGCTGCTGGGATCTCTGGTGGAATTTGTACATTCTGCCAGATAAACTCCTTTGAAACTTTAGAGCTTACTAACACAGAAATTGAAAGAGCTGTATATAAGGTCTGGTACTGATGCCACACGTAAATTTTATAGCCATGTTTGAATACAGTGAAATTAATCCTGATTTATTTTCGTATCTGTGAAATAATAGTCAGGCATTTAACTGTACAGTCTTTGCAGCAATTAATTATTTCATCAGATCTTTCTATAATCAAGAAGTAAGTCAGGGAAGGAAGGACTGTGTTGCATTTTCTGTTACACTTGCAAATGCAGCAATTATTAGAGAGAGAGGCTCATGAATAAATAAAAATTTACTGATGGCCTCTCATCTATACATATTTAAGACCCTTTTATGATTTGAAGGAAGCAACTGATTTGGACCAAAGTAAGAGACTGTGTTATGACCGCCTCTGAAATGTCTGCAATGAACTTCCAGCTCTGCTCCAATGTGCAAAGCAATTAACCACAATTTAAATGCTATATTGCCTTCATTCCAAACGCTTGGGCTACATCTCAAGAACCTCATCTAAACAAACACTTTTTCCTTTGTGTTATGAATTTTCAGATAAAGAGAGAAAGAGAAACCGAGTTTTCTGAAGAAAAACAGTGCACAGAGATTTGCGCCTCCTGTGACAATAATCTGTGGCTGTTGCCCTTCCACTGAGCCATCACGTTCCCAGGTGAGATCCTGGGACTCCAGGTGTAGCTGCAGTCTGCTGGGAAGAGACAAAAATGCTTTCGCTTGTTTTTTGGGTCCAAGCCAGATGGCAGAGGGATGCGTGGGTCAGGCATGATGTGGCAGGTAACAGCGTCTTGCAGCTGTCCATCTACCTCAGCTCCTTGGCCAGTGAGGGACTTGAGGACATGATTATCTCTTTGCTGTTAAAAGTACAATTTAGGCATGTCCTTAGGTGCTTTGTTAATTGAGATTGCATTGCATTGCATGCCTTGCTAAACTTGTGCCAAAGATCTTCTGGTTGTTGTTGATAAGACGTTGTCTATAAACTATGCAACAGAGGCCCAGTCCTTTGAGACTCTTGTCATGCTCCCTCCCAAATGACTAAAGAAAGTAACAAATGTCTAGATTTCTCTAGGACTGGGATTTTAATCATTCTCTTTGTTTATTAGAAGTTTACAAGTCTATGTAAATGTAATAAAGCATGGGACTATACCATAATGATTGAAAACATAAATATTTAGCATGCTCATGCTGTAGAAGCCATTTGTCATGGTGGTGGAATTGCAGTCAATTTGTATTTCAGTACAGACTGTCTAGAAACGAATGGCATGTTGAGTATAGATGTTCATCTTATGCTCCATAGATTGCCCCAAACTAATGCCTTAACTGAGCTGTTTGCAAGATAAATCTTCTTTATCATCTGTTTGTTTTGACAATGTTACTCTTTTCATCTTCAAAGCTCCATCTGTCTGTCCTCTATTAAATCTACCAGTGGGAAAAAATCAATAATCTATTACTCTCCCGATGACCCCTTTGTTACATTAGAGGGAAATGCGTCTTTGCCTGGGCACATAAGGGGGAGAGGGGTGTGTGCATTTGAGATTTCAAAATTGCCAAGTGCCATCTAGGTGTCACTTGCACCATGTATGCAACCTACAGTTCACCTTTTAAGGAAAGACCAACATACTGGTGGCACTGTGAAAGTGAGAAATGGCAGTGGTAGTAACCAGTGTCTTAGTTTGGTGGACATCTTTGGCAGCTTTTAGTAAAACTGTAGATGTTTTCCTACAAAGACTTTCCCTTTGGTTACTTTCTGTCCCTTCCTTCGCCCTTACCAGCACCCTTTGCTGCCACAACTTCCACTTTGTCTAAGCAAACCCCAAAGCTCTGCCCACATCTCAGCTCTCTGCTATGGGGCAGAGGCAGCCACTGTACAGCTTCTTTCTCACACGGTCATCTCATGACTGGGGGGATGTCAAGTGGTGTAACTGGAAATTAGACTGGTGAAACAGCACTTTACACTTCCCCTTCCTGCCTTGCTAAACCTACTCTGTCTGACTCAGCAACAGTGAGAACCTGCCCCTCGCCCTAATTGAGTATATAAATATACTTTTTCTGCCTTGATTCAACACACTAGGCAGTGGGATATAGAATAAAAAAGTATGTACCCTTTCCTACATAAGCCAAAGCACTGAGTCTATAGATAAGAAAACAGAGCCTGTTTGGATCATGGTAAAAAATCCTGTTTATGCTGCTATTCACTGCTGTACCTCAGGGAACCCTGATGGATTATGCACTTGCAAATAACGTTTACTCCATGGAGAAAACTTAAAAAAAATCTCACCGATTATTTTCCCCAATGAGGTTACTTCACTAGCTCTAGGTATAATGAAATGCTTCTCGGTTAAAAAAAAAAAAAAAGGATCTGCTGTTTTTGTCTGCTCAGATGACATTAAGGATATAAAACTGTGGAAATTTACCAGTAAAAAAAGTCAGAAGTTCACTCAGCTGGAGATATCAGAGACATGCCAAAACCAAAAGCTGATATCCAGCACCCCTCACTGAATTCAAATAAATAAGACTTCTCCTAATTTCAACTAACCCATTTAAGTATATGGACGCAAACAACCCTAACAGGCGTCTTCCACTGTGCTCCATGTCCTTAACTTCTCTTGAGGTCAACATCTGCATTTACTGCCTTTATTGAGATGGCGCTTAGCCTGCAGCCCAGTCCAGACCCATTCAGAGAACCTTCACTAAGGTCCTCTGTTAGATTAAGGTGTAGCTGGGATGTGCCCGTCAGAGCACATGGGACCACGGAGGCAACTTTTTGGCTCACATGTAGCTCTTCAGAACTTTTTTCTCAACATGCAAGCTGCAGGCTACCCACCAGGTTGCTCTGTGAGTGTAAACTAGACATGGATATAAACATAGAGACCACACTTCAGTGTTGCATAGACACAACTACTGAGGCTTGGGGCTGCACACCAAGGCTAAGTGAGGAAGAGCTATTCATTCCCATGACTACATTTCTAATGAATAAATAATATTTGGCCAGGAAAGGAGAAAGAGCTTGGCTCAGTCTCAAGCCTTGTTGTTTGGACTAGCGTTCAAATTCCTACACCAATAATTATTCAGAAAATGCAGAATAGCTTTCTATAAAACTGAATGAGATGCTGAAACACAGTCAACTGAGAGCAGCAAATGGGCTGCTAAGCTAGTCAGCCAGGGAACCAGGCAGCCAGGTCCAAAGCTGTGATCTAGGTATGGTTTTGGGGCTGGATGTCTTGACCTCAGCAGGTGCCCTAACAATAGGATATTGGCTTTCCTGAAGGAGGGAGAAGTGTCTCTCTTTCTCTTTGGCATTTTAACCAGAAATCCTATCCTACCATGGAAACCTTTCTTATGAAAATTTCATCAAAATTGGCATATTCCCAAGAAAAGTCTCCATTTCAACAAACTGGCATTTTCCAATGATAAACTATGTTTCTGGAAAATACCCAAATAACTCTACTGCTTGGCACCTGTTTAAGTTGCTAAATATTGAATCAAGTGTTTCACATTACCGTGGAACACCACAGCATTTTTCATTATATGTTACTTGGAAAAAAGGCAGCTATATCGAAGGGGAATTTTTGCTGGGAACCTCTCTTTTGTGGTACCAAAGAGCACTCTAAGCGGGGATGATCAGACCATTAAACATGTGAGACTGCCACTTCATGATCAAAACCCTCAGGCTTTGGTTGTCCAAGATGAAGCACTGGCAGCAATAACTGCCAAAGGTATATCTGCCCCTTATTGCTCTCACTCCCACATAAACCTTGACACATTTCAGCACAATCCCTTATGATGAGCTGTACTAGGGACATTAGCTGGTTTTAGAAAGAAGTCTAATATGTTTCTGTGAAAGTGGGTTTGGATCACCACAGCTTCACAGACAGTTCTGCCCACACAGCTGAGAAAGTCCAGCAACAGGTTGGGAACAAATGCAAGTATGAAAAAGGGCAAAGAAGCCTTATGAGGGGCCTCCCGGCTGGAGAAAACCAGCAAGTCTCTCGGGGAGAAGATTGATGATAAAAAGTGTGACATAGCTATGACTTCAAGTAGGTATTTGATGTAAAGATCTTTTTCAGCCTCCGCTTGTAGGCTTGATTCAAAACCCACCGATGTCCACAGGAGTCCTTTTTACTGACTTCAAGAGTTCTGGTCTCTAAAATTATTCTGTTTTCAAGCCTATCTATAAGGGCCAAACCAAATTATGTTTGCTTTTGGTAGGACAGAAATAGCAAATCCCTGAGGATATTTTCTTGTTTTCTTCAGAGATCATGAAGATTTCTTACTCAGATGTAAATCTCAATGGTGAGATTCATCCTAATTTTAAGTATTTAATATCTTTACATAACTAATGATTGGGCATGATTCATTTCAGTTACCTGAGACGTGTACTTTGGAATGAGATGAAAGGCACCTCAGGCAACATTGATTCTGTTGATTACCTCCTGTCTGACCATTACAGATTAAACCTCTTCCATGTGTTGGAAGTGGAAAACAACATCTCTTTGTGGTCATGTTAACATTTGTGTCACAGAGCTCTTAACAAATTTCTTGATGACTCAGATGTCATAGCTTCAAAGGGGTGAGGCACGGCTAGTCTGAAATGCTTATTTTTTATCTGTTTATGCACACATATACACACAGAGCTACTTAAAATACATACATGCAGAAAGTCCATTTTCTTTCATAATGTGTAGACTCTCCACTACAAAGACTCAGCTCCTTGATGCCTGGCACCCTGTAGGTTCACTTATGTGACTGCGAAGTGGATGCACAGCTGTGAATAGCCACATTTAGCATAGGGCGGCAGAGAACCAAATCCTCAAGAGTCTTATTTTCTTTGACTGCAGATTGTTTCCCCCCTCAGTGCAGAGCCACAGCGAGGAATTTCCAGCAATCAAAATGTGTATTTAACCCAATGAAAATCTGAGGAAACATTCCCACTGACAGCAAAACGCGTGACTAACTCAGGGCAGGTCTGACTAAATCATCAAGAAATCATGAGATAAATAAATACAGGTGAATTTCCTTCCTCCTCTCTCCCATTTCAACAGCTACAAATTACATGTAAATGGTTATTCTAAAAAAAAAATAAAATAAAATTCTGTGTGACATTTATTGGCTGTAGGGCAGCTGGAGGCTGAAGTTTTCTATTTATTCCCACAGCATATGGAAGACAAGCAATGGCATGGCAGGACATGGTGCAGTGGAAAGACCCCCTGCCATTTCCAGCTGGTATCCTGGATCAATGTGAATTCATTGACCTCTCTGCTGTGGCTGTCAATGTGACTTCATGTGATGTGGGTTCCTATTCACTGGAAATGGGACTCTTCTCTTCACGGTGGCATATTATGTAGTGTTAGGACACCCCACCGAGCAAGAAATAAATGAATGTCTCTTCCACAGTTTGGTCTCTCTCTCCCTGCTGGTGGGATAATTATAGTTTTAAATTACTGTTATTACCTTAATGACCTGTTGCTTGGTGAGGAGAATAATGTAAGGAGATTTATATTGGTACTGGCAAACAGCAAGTGTCCAGTTCACCTCAGATGCTGGAGGCTGCAGAGACATGGTTGGGCCATTGAGAAAGCCCTTATGCTGGTGGACTTTCATGGTGGGCAGGTTTCTCCTTCTCTCGGAAGTTTTCAGGGCCATACCGAAATGCAGAAGTTAAGGTCTGGTAGATAATATAAGCCTTTTCTGCTCAAATAAGATGAACACTGAACAACTCAACTCCTGTTTCGGAACTTTACCACAGAAACCAGTAGGATTTAGGGATGTTGGTAGAATGGAGATTTTAAAAGATTTTTTTCCAAAGCTTTCCAATTATGTTTAAATTTGGGCCAACATTCAGCAGTAAGCAAGTGAAGTAAGCCCAGAGTAGCATGTCTGCAGAGCGCTGTGAGCCTGAGAAGATCCTTGTGCTCTTCTGTACGGAGGAAACACATGAGAAGGCAAAAGGTCACCCTCAGTAAGTTCGCAGACGACACCAAATTGGGTGGGAGTGTCGACCTGCTGGAGGGTAGAAAGGCCTTACAGAGGGATCGGACAGGCTGGATCGGTGGGCTGAGACCAACTGGGTGAGTTTGAATAAGGCCAAGTGCCGGGTCCTGCATTTGGGTCACAACCCCATGCAGCGCTACAGGCTTGGGGAGGAGTGGCTGGAAAGCTGCCCGGCAG
>KZ506632.1:142726-160003 GCA_002844005.1 Limosa lapponica baueri
GCAGAACTTTGGATTCTTTGATCACAGGCTGATCTACAGGTCACCAGGCATGCTGGCAGCAGGTGGGGGAAGCCTAACCCAAAGGGGAAAAAGGATACTGGGACAAGAATTAGCAGGGCTCATTGAGAGAGCTTTAAACTAGATTTGAAGGGGGAAGGGGTTGGAACCAGGGTTACTAAAGTGGTGCCCAGGAGTAGCGTGCTAGTAGGTAAAGGTGCTAGTAAGACCTTGCAGCCTGTTGCAGCAGTCGATGTGGGAGAGAAAGATATATGCAGCTGTGAAGACATAAGGAGTAGTGATAAGATGGTAACTGCAGAAATGTCTGCACATGGACTGGTGGGAATTAGTGCCTGCCCTCCCAGAAAAATAGTGGGACGATTAGCCCAGCTGAAGTGCATCTACATGAATGCACACAGCATGGGCAACAAACAGGAGGAGCTGGAGGCCATCGTACAGCAAGAAAAAATATTAATCTGTAAATCTGGATTTTTCTGGGGGCTAAGGTAATTTTAAAAGCCTGATAGGGTGATAAAATGTTCAGCTGTTTCTTCAGGCTGCTCTGTGTATCCCCTGAGGTCTTGGACATATCTCAACTACTTCCCTCTGTCACCCTTTCTCTCTGGCTTGGGGCTTTTTACAAGGCAATATTGCGGTTTTCTTCCAAAAAAGGAAGGAAGGGAAATCCAGCTACAGCTAGATGATTGAAAGCGTATTGGATCTTTTACTTTTTTAAATAAAGAATATGATGTCAGAATTGAGTCCTCCTCATTTAACTGAAGGGTTAATGGAGTGGTGGTTTGGGTGCAGACCTGGCGCTCAGCGCTGCGGGATGAGGAGGAGCTGTGACCAAATGACCCCTCTGCACATCTCAGCCTCTCCCTGGCCCTGTGGTGGGCTGCCACGGAGGACCATTCCCAGCAGGTCTGGTTTCTCACTTCTCAAAACCCATTTCTGTAACAAGGGCTTATCTCTGACACATGAAGAAAAGCCACTCATACTTGGTAAAATTCCAAGAAACTGTGTGTCTTGGAAGAAAATTAATACGCCTTTGCTTTGAGCAGTCATGCAATTATTATAATACAATCTTGTTTCATAGTTATAGTTTACTACATTATTTAATGTTTATAAAGCAGGTTAGAAGTAAAGTGCACGCTTTTATTACTTTGCAGAACCCAATGATCAGAAATATTCTTACAGTTTAGTTCCAAGGAATAATTGTCTGGTTCTGGTCTGTTTGGAAATAACTCAATCCTAAATTATTGTTTACTTTTGCATCAAAGAATTTTCTCTTCTTCTCGTGCTTTATTTTTTCAAGTGGTATCTCAAACTATGTTATCCTGTAATAATTCAGCAAGATGGCAAGGCTAGATTGTAGCACTAAGAAAAAAGTATAGCAAGTTTGGATAATGTCACAAATTGCGATGCAGAGAATGCAACAACCAAAATTCACCCTCTCTGCAAAAACTATTTTACAAGATTTCCTCACTGAAACTCCTGATACTGAAGTATTACTGTGTTACCGATATTGATGTGGGGACCAGCAGGCTGGGAAGGACCATTTTCTTTTCAATGCAGTTCCACTTAGCCCTTCTGACTCAGCAAGAAAAGCTAGAACTGTTGTATTATCGTCAGTCTTTTGCCTTACTTTTTTCCTGTCCTTGTATCACCACTTTTCCCCTTAGTAAACAGAAGATACAACACAGTGCTGCTCAGTTAATAAAGCTTTTTTAAAAGAATGGGTGCTGTCAAATCAGTGTGCATGCTCATTTTGTTTTCTGAATTCATTACTAGGTCTCTAAAGGCAATTTCTGATTTATTACTCCAAGAATAATTATTAGAACTATTATGGCTCATGGTATCTGGTCTCCTGCTGATAATGTTTCTATTGTAAACATTTTAAAGAAAAGTTGATAACTTAGTCTATTGTATCCTACAAAACCTCATTCCCGCTGATTTCAGTGGGAGCAGGGTAGCATCAGTTGATTCCTACTGATTTCAGAAGGATGTTAGGAGCTGTCTAAATAGGAATTAGAAACCTAAATACTTTGTTATAGCAGGGGCTTAGGGAGTAATAAGATGGATTTCTGTTATAAGCTGGGAGCTCATCAGCAGCAAATAACTAAGGAGGAGAAAGACTTGTGTGTAACAGTCAGATAAAAGCTGAGTGTGAGCCACAAAAACGATTCAGCTGTAATGAAGGCGAACATAGCCCTGGAGTGTCTCAAGGAAAGTATTTCCAGCAGGAAAGTGTTAAGTTGTGCTGCATACTGCACAGTTCTCATCACCTATTTGAAAAGAAAGATGAGTTTGTGCTGCAGGAGTCACAGACAGAGGTCATGGTGGTGACCAGGGAAGGGAGAGTTCATCATCTGCAAAGAAGTCTCACTGAGCTGGGGGCTTGTCTGGTCTTGCAGAAGGAAGAGTGAGAAGGGATATGGCTGTCGGCTACAAATACACCAACGGGTGAACACCAGGGAAAGATCAGAATGAATTAATTTAAGGGATACAACTAGAAGAGCAATTAGGTACCAAGTGCTTATGGATAAATCTGGGCTGGAATTTAGAAGAATGTTTCTAATTGCTGTGGCAGGGAAATTCTGGAAGACCCTCTGGTAGCGGTAATAAGGACAAAAATATTTCCTCTTGTTAATTTTTTGTTTAAGTTGAAATGTGATCAGCTTAAAAACTGAACTCCATGTGATGTGGCAGCTAGGGATGAGACTTGGCCCAGGAGATCCTTCCAGTCTCCTTCTCCTAGGGGATGTTCAGGATTATTTGTCCTCCTCAAGGAGGCAGGGATTTCAGTGGGGGCTAATTCCTGCCAATATTTTGTATGTGACAAGAAGAGCCTGGATCACAACAAAGCCTGCCACCATCTCCAGTGTGCCCAGTCTGGGGAGATCTCCCATTTTTCTGGGATACACAGTCATCCCTGAGGATGACTGAGGAAAGTTCAGGAATGTAAATAGAGGTCAGTACCATTTTTGAAAGTCTCAACAAAGATGCTGCTGCAAGAAGTAGGACAAATGGATGAAAAATGAGAAGGAAGCCAGTTCTTTTGCAAGAGATGGGAAAAAATAAGTCTGTCCTGCATGTCCCTTTGGGACTACTTTTCTTTTGAAAAAATGGTGTTTTCTCTAACTATATATTACTGCTTGTTCCTGAAATAAGAAATACTGAATCTGGAGCCCAAGGTGGTATAAAACTTTGTGTGCATTGAAACAATCTCGTGGCTGTCAGTTTGACCTGCTGCTTTTTGTTCTGTCATTTTGGGAATGTGTCACAGAGTGGTCAGGTCAGCCCTGACTCCCGGGCTAGCTTGCTCAGCTCCGGAGACCTGTGTGTGCCCGGAGGGAGGCTGCTTGTATCTTAACAAGCTGAATATAGCTTGTGAAATCTCATCATTTCCACTGAGCCTTACAGTGCTTAGACTTGTACAACTGAGGGGCCTGTCAAATGAGGCTTTAGGCAGATTTGTTAATGACCTTGAGAGATGGACAGCACTGAAGCAGCACAACATTTTCCGTTTCAGGCTGAGAGAGTTGGAGTTCTTCAGCCTGGAGAAGAGAAGGCTCTAGGGAGACCTTATAGAATCTTTCCAGTACCTAAATGGGGCCTACAGGAAAGATGGGGAGGGACTCTTACCAGGGAGTGTAGTAGTGGGATGAGGGGTAACGGTTTTCAACTGAAAGAGGGTAGATTTAGATTAGATATTAGGAAGAAATTCTTTACTGTGAGGGTGGTGAGACACCAGCACAGGTTGCCCAGAGTGTGGATGCCCCATCCCTGAAGGTGTTCAAGACCAGGCTGGATGGGGCTTTGAACAACCTGGTCTAGTGGGAGATGTCCCTGCCCATGTCAGGAGGGTTGGAACTCGATGATCTTTAAAGTCCCTTTCAACCCAAACCTTCTATAGTGTCTGATTTCAACATGTTGCACTCTGCAGAGCACATGAGTTAAGGTTAGGGAGACTGTGGCAGGGTGGTAGCTTAAAAGAGCCTTCTTTAATTTAAAAGAAAGTACCTGTGTGAAGGTGTTATGGTTCTTGGTTTGTTGGACAAATCTACCCACCGTCTTCAGTCATCCTGAGCTGCAGCTCAGACTATTCAAATTCCAGAAGCTGAAATTTGCCTTTAGTAATAACGGGCAACTAAATTGTTTAATATGCATTGCAGGGAGGACATTTACAGAAGGTATTCATGGTTGATCATATGATCAGACAAGTAGGGGCAGTGTGCCTGGCCACTTGAGTTACATTTAGGAAAGAGAAAAAAGTCACATTTTATTCTGCTATTATTTCTTAAGTCGCACACAGGGGGGTGCTTAAGCAAACTGGGCTTGCTGTGCTAGATTCTGTACATATGTAATGTAGGAGTCAGGAGTCTGGCTCAAAAGCTCTCACAAAGCAATAAAAATGCGAAAGTGGGCCAGAGATGCTGGTAATTAGCCGTTTTGTGAGCCTTGCTTAGGTGTTGCAAGAATTCCCTACTCTCCTTGCAGATCCTGGGAAATGAGTCCTGATCTGACTCCTTTATCACCCCACTCTGTTTCAGATGTCAGAGTAGCTGCTACAGCTAAAATGGGCCATCTATTGGACCTGTACATGACTCTGAATGGGGCTGTAATTGGAGAGAGATAAAATGGGATTCATCTCACCATGCTTTAGACACCTACACTGTAGAGCACTGCCCACTAGAGAGGCAACCTCTGCTCCTGTCTGTCAGTGAAGAGATAAAGCATCTTTAGGTCAGAACTCTCCCTGAAAGTGCCCATTTCTTTCTGTTCACTATAAAAGGAGTCCAGATGTTGATGCCCGCGTCCTCCATTTCTTTGGATCAACTGTGTGTATCAAAGCTGTATCAAAATTTGGTTTGTTCCTTGATGGCAGATGCATTTTTCCTTAATTCCTTATAATTTTGTAACAAGGTGATCGCTCACATGACCTAGAACAGTTGAATACAGCTCTTAAATGGACTAAAGCTTCTGTGCATGCTAATGAAACCAGAAAAATATGACACAGAAACAGGCTAGAAATACAGAACAAAAAGTAACACCGTAAGTGTCAGAAAAATGCTAGTTGCTCTCATATAGTGTGTGGAAAATAGTTTGAGCACAAGCATTACAATGATAGGGGACATAGAGTTTGTCAGTTTGATATTATCAGCAAATAAAGCAAAGCAGAATTGCAGTTAAAGACCAAAGAGGTAATTGAAGCTCTTTGTAGCTCTTAGAGGCTTTGCTGTAACTGCACTGGGCATATTGCATTAAGTTCTAACCACTGGAAATTAGAAGGCATTCAGGAGAGCAATAAAAATGATTAGGGGCCTGAAATTACTGACCTAGGAAGAAAAGATGAGGTAGATTAAAGTGCATCCTTGAAAAGATGAAATGATGAGCTAATTGCTCCACAAAGAGCTCCACATGTGGTTTTCCACACCACCCAGCGCTTCAAAGGACCACAGTGTAGGTGAATGCCAGTTCTGATATGTTAGTCAGTGATGTAAAAATCCAGTTTAATCCAGAAACACAAGCTTTATTCATTTCTGATGCCTTCTGACCCTGAAATGCTTTTTCTATAACCACAAACCCAAGGGCTGTAAAATCCTTTTGAATTTCTTCCTTCAGCCTTTTCTTTTCTAAGTACTCAGTCCCTTTCTTTTTAGGACAGAAACTCAGATCATATTGATGAAACACAATGCTTTTAAAATCTTTATGCATGCTGGCACAAATGGTTTGTCTCTCTTCAAGGCCTGTGGGCAAGCTTCCTGTATATGTCAATAGAAATTCAGTGAATAGATTGAAGTGAAAATATTTTCCCGAGCAAAGAAACTTTTTTCACAACTCCAAATTTGTCACTGCTCTATTTTGAGGTTTAATTGCCACCCAGAGCATTTGGATGCCAACAGAAGTCAAAGAATTAATCTGTAAATATTTTACCAATGCCAGTGGCAAAAGCCTCTAAAAATACACAATAGAGGACAAAAAGCTTGAGCTGAACATCAAACTTATGTCTGAAAATGCCGACAATCCACTGAATTAATTTCCTGTTTGATGGTATTGTCCTGAGCATTGACCAACCGGCAGTGAATCAAACTGGAGGACTAGGTATTGTCATGGTGCATGCTATCCCCACGGGTAGTAGAAAAGTGCCCTGATAAACAGACTGTTTTTCTGGAGGGTGAGCAGTGTAGAGCCAAGAACTTGAAGCTGACTATGAGCTCTTTGAAGCAGGAATTTTTATTCAGAAGAGCGAGCTGTTATAAATAAACTAAACCACATCAAAGCTGCGGAGGTTATGTAAGGATCCTAACATACCCGTGACTTTCCAGAACCCACAGGATCTGGGCTGAGCAGACCCGAGCCAAAGCTACAAGTGCAAACTCAGGCTGCTCTTAATGATCACACCGTGTTTAATGATGATGCAGGAAAAAGAAAGACATTAGGATCTGGTTCACTGACATGGTGAATCCTGCCTTTAACATAAATCATATTCAGACGAACTCTTTTGCATGTACTCATGTCACTCTGGAATTCACAGGATTTAAAAAAGAATCATTTTGCAGAGTAAGCATATGGTTAGCTGCTCTGAAATAGAGATGCTTTCCTGGAACACAATTGAAATCAGAAAGAGAAAATACCAGGACTGAAAAGAAACACTGATAAAATAATCCAGTCTTCTCTCTACCAGATGCCATAAGTTGTCACCCATGGGATCCTGTGTCACATATATACTTCTGTGGAGATCTGGAACTTTATTTTCTTCTTGATTTAAAGATCTGCAACGATGGAGCTCTGGCCTTCAGTTAGTTATCCTAGTGGTTAGTTATTCTATCAGAGCATTAAAAAGTAACTTATCTCAGCAGTTGTTAATAATTTTGATTATTAAAAAAAAGAAACTGTTACAAAACCCCCCTGCCTTTTAGGGACAAATATGTAGTTATGGAATTGCTTGAACAGAGCCAGTTAACCTGTCCCTCCCTCCCTCCCACTTCTTTTCTGGTCACACCTTTTATAATCATTAACTCCTAGACCTGGGTCTGTTCCTCTTGCTTTGGATCTAAAACATCCAACATGCTTGGGCTCAGTGTCATAGCTCTAAATCAGGAAAGCACCCTAGTAGAGGGATGATATAAAAGAACATTAATTAATGAAGTAGGGAAAGTCTTCTGAGCTCTATGTAAAGCTTCTAAATTTTTGACAGTTTTACTCTAAATGTGATCCACATTGTACTTGTTCCACACATCTGCTGTGTGGAAATCATGGGCTGCCAGGCTTCTCCCAGGTAGTTAAAATTCAATATTGTTCTATAAATTTGAAATGTCAAGCCAGATCAAAGAATCTAAAGCCTTCCAAGGAGAGCACTGCAAACACTGCGTGCTAAGTGCCCACAGGTTTTCACAGCCTGCCAGCCAGGTATCTTTTACCTGTGCACACACTCATAAAAGGCAGATGGTCATTAAGGAGGCAGGTGGAGAGACAATTCTCTACCAAATCATTCTTTCATTGTCCAAGGGTGACAAATTTGCAGTTAATATCAGCAAATCAGCTCTCTTTTGCAGTATCCAGTGTCGAGTGTAGTGACAGCAGTCAAAAAACCAACACATCACTGTAGTTCAGCATCTCTAAAATGACACCTGCCCTGCAGTCCTATGGCACTGAATAACAACAAATTCGTGTAGAGGAAAAATAACAGAGGCCTTGTATTAATGATACCCCTGAGCTGGCTCTTCTGCACTGTGCGTGCATGATGGACCTGCTCCTATTCCTTCTTTGGAGGCATCAGTAGAGAATCTGTCTCCTTTTTACCTTTGGAAGAGGATGTGGTGAAATCCTGGCACCTGTGAAGCCAGTGGGGATTTTGCCAGGGTACCCTGAAAGGCTTTGGGACTGGGTGAAACAATAACCCAATTCTATTATCTGTGTCTTTGTAGGTGCACTTCTGAAAGAGATTGGCTTAATTAAGTGTACCAGGTATCAAAGGGTCACTGCTGACATTAAGTTTGTTGGAAAAGTGACTTTTACCACTGCATCAGCTGGGAGAGCTGAAAATGGTTTGGGTGACTCATGTGGTGCTTTGGGAAAGCCTAGCAACTAACTTTTAAGATGACAGAGTGACTCAGATTCACGGATCACCTCTCCCCGTTTGTGTGTCCCCAGAAATTAAAATAATTTAAAAATATCAGTATGTTTTTTCTAGGTTAACATTTTTTTATCTTCACACACAGAAGAAATCTTTAAACTGAATGTGATAAAATTTGACTGTCAGTTACTGAGATGTTATTTTATTTGACACTCTGTTCCATCTCCTCTGTTCCTTTCCTGCCCTGTCCTTTCTTTTTACTTCAATTTCTCACTGGATTTCTCCTTTGATTCTTTCCCTGTTCCTCTTTAAATTCTCCCCAAAGTAAAGATTGAACACAAAAGGTCCAAGTTCTAATCCAACATTTGAAATCACTAAGATGACAAGAAAATGTTCTGCGAATACATTAGAAATATAAAGAAGGAAAAGGGAGTGCATAGCGGCCCACTATTTAATGGGAAGAACAAAAAAAAGGGGTTATTGCAGAGAAGGCTGAAAATAATTGCCATTTTTGCTTCACTTCTCTCCCCCAAAAAGATAACTTATGCCTAGATACATGACAAAATTAATTTTAACAAAGAGATTGAAATGCAAATGAGCTCAGGGAGTGAACCAGAAGTCAATGGTTATTTATATAAAATAGATGTGTTCAGCTCAGCAGGGCCTGATAAAATTGAGCGGATTGAAGGAACTAGCCGAGGCAGCTCTGAATTGTTGGTGATTATCTCTGAGAAATCAGCAAGGGCACTGTGGTCCCAGAGGACTGGTGGGAAGCATACATCATATCAGGGATTTCAAGATCAGCTGGTTTAACTTTGTTATCCAGGTAGGCACCAGAAAAGATTATTAAATAATCAGTTTCTGCAGGTCTGTAGAATCATAAAAGGTGCTTAAAAGGCAATGGGCGTAGGTGTATCAATATCAAATTGTTGGGTCAAACCACTTTAGTTTCCTTTTTCGAAAGAGAATTGGAAAATCGTGTGGATACAGAAGGTGAGATCTGTTTAGCAAATTATAGATCCAGCTTTAGTGATGCTATTGATGGTCTCCCAATCGACAGTAGCACATAAACTAGGAGAATACAGTTTAGACCCCTGACAGCCAATTTTCACTGGCACAGGAGTCGGGCAGAACAAATAATGGGTTGTGTTAGTCTGTTGCCCTTCATTTCCACCTCCTCATTGTCTATTAAGGGGGTCCTAGGTTAGATACCAGGGTCTAAATGATGTCCAGTGGATGTAAATATGGACTGAGGAGCCATGTAGAAAGAGTGGATTTTCACAGTGAAAGAGGGGTTCAGTGGGGCTCAGTCTGGGCTCCTGACCTGGCCATTATTTTTGTGAGTGATTTTGATGCTGAAGACACAACATGCTCAAGACAGCTGAGGAGACCCCTGGATGGAAGTGAGCTGTAAGGTCTTGGTAGAAGATCAGTCTTGAAAATAGTCTTGATGAAGTGGAGAAGGTGTCTGAAGCCAGTCAGATGAAATTCAGTGAAAGTCAGGAGCTAAGTGCTTTACCTAGGCAAGAAAAATGGACAAATACAAAGTGGTTAATGCTTGTGTTATCATAGCAACTGCCAAAAATAGTATGGTGAATATAGCAGATCACAAACTGAATCTACGTTAAAATAAGGTGGTGTTGCAAGGTTGAAAAATTTTCTTCTGACAGGTATTGAGCAAGTTTTTGGATGTAAGACTGAAGAGGTACAAGTTCCAGAATAACTTAAAAAAGATATAGGCAATATCAAAAGAATCCAAATTAAATCCACAGAAACAAATGAAGTTTGAAAAGGCTGGAAAAGTGTGTTTGTTAATCCAGAAAAGAGAAGGTTAAGTCACGGTCAGCCAGTGTGAAAACGGTGTGACAAGGCCAATGAGAATTTCATCATTTGTGCTTGTGGTAGGATCAGAAGAAGTCAGTTCACATTGACCAATTTAATCAGCTACGAAAAGGTAAATTACATGTTAGGAAAACATTTCAAAATATGAAATATGCAAAGCACAGACAGAGTGCAGATTTTGTGGGATCTTCTTCACTGACAATCTCTATGAGTGGCAGGACAAAAATTTTTCATGGACAATCTAAATAAAAATATCCATCCTTAGGGTAACATGGTCTATTGTCATTCCTTCTGGTCCTATGCATGCCCGATCAAGTGATGAAGTGACTTTACCCATCCATGCTGCCTGCATACATGTAAAACATTGTCAGGATGTGCTGAAGCAGGAAAGGGGGTGGAGCAGCTGTGGTGCAACATCAGGAAGGAAATGACTCTGGCTCGGGGCGATAAGAAATGCAGAGCCCCATTTCTTGAAACTTTTTAAATATGGCTTGCACAGTAAAACTTGTTCTGTCTCTGTAAACGTCTCATTGAAGCTATTTGGTTGGGATGAAAAAAAAAATGGTGCTGGAAGAAGTAAAACTGAAAGTTTAAGAGAACAGTGAATACAAATCCAAGTGATAATTTGCAGTAAGCCTTGAAATAATGAAGGAAATGGGGCAGTGCAGTACAGAAGAGAGGATGAAAACAGAGGCCTCATGGCCATGAGCTGGCAATCAGAAAGGGTCCTAAAGGAGCCACATATGATGTCAATGTTTCCCCATGGTAGTGATTCAGAAGTCAGTAAACTTTGGATAATGAAATAAGGTACACCCAATCTTTCCTTAGAGCTACAGTGTTCTCTCTGTTACCCAGCTTTGCCCAGCACCCACACCTAACACCTGAGTTCCTGAAACTCTGCATGTCTTGACTACCTGGATCTCATTTTAGAGAAAGGTCAAAATAAGCTTGAAAAAACTTTTCAAATACGTGTCAATGCTAAAAGCAAACTACAAATACTGTAGTCATGTCTTGAGTTCAGTATTCCAGGCAAAATGGGTGCAGTTTTCAGGCTCTTCTGGGGAACAAGGACCCTTTTAAACACCATCGTTCAGCCTTGCTGACACCATCTAAGGTCTTGCGATGGAGGGCTCATAAGAAGGTGTATAGAGATATGAAGGTTCTAAGTAATTTGTCACATGACTGTCTAGAATAGAGTTTGGATCTCCTTACTTTGAAGTTGAGCTCTGGTTTTACATTTGCATCTGTTGTGAATTGAACACATCTAGATTTTTATAGTGACTTGCCATTCTAGCACAGCATCAATGAAAATCCTTCATGACTGAGCTCTATTGACCTAAACCTGTTAAAATGCGATTTCTATTTCATTAACTCTGGAGGTATTATTGCCCTTTTACTAGTTCTTTCCTTGTAAGACTTATGTTTCAAGGCAATTTTTGAGAGCAACTTTTAATCCACTCTATTCCATTCTTGCATATTTTTTTTCTTTCTCTAATGAATACTAATGCTCAAAGAGAAGGCAAGGCTTGACCCAGAAACAAATTTATGCAAAACCAGCTTGTATGCTCTTGCTTTAAACCTAAAGGGACAGTAGTCAAAGTCGCTTCGCTTCTTTTTCCGTGATGCAGATTAATTAATTCTTGTCCACAAAGTGCTCTGAAAATTTTGGCTAGTGGTGCTTATATAAGTGCTAATATTAATATTGTGAAGAATTTTTTTCATAGTCTGTTTCAATAGACATCACTGTCAGGAGGGAAACCGACTGAAATTAGTGGCTAGCTTGCTAGTATTCTGAGACAGATTATTATTAGGAGAAGGACAGAAGGGTTAGATGAAGTTTTGCTGAACACTTTCATTCTTTGATCGTCATTGACACATGATCGACAGCTGTAACAAAGGTCTGAGAGGGAGCAGCATATCTGAGTGGCTTGTGTGTGCCAACGTCTCACACAGGTAGTGTTTGGGGTAGAGCTGTTGATCTTCACTTACCTTTTTGAGACCCTTAGTGGGAGAGAATGGTGAAGGAGTTGGGATGTTTCTAGTGTCGGTCTTTACTTAGAGACACCCTTGTTCCTTTCTCCAAGCCACAATCAATTTTCATGGGTAATATATTCTATGTCTACTCAGTGCTGTAGTGTCCAGCTCTTGCAAAGGTCAGATTGAAAGACCACCCAGGCTGTGGAGCGGTGGTGTAAAACAGCATGTTCTTGGCCTCTCAGTAGCACAGGGCTGATTCAAGCAGCTCTGATAAAATAAAACCCTAAAAGCTTCAAAGCATAACATAGCTAATGAAAATCACCAATGTTTTATACACAAGCATAGCTCATTTATCAGACCTCACAAGTATCTTCTCTCTAAGTGCACCAGACCTTATGCACTGGGTCATGGGACTTGGACAATATGCTGGGTTATATGATGCTTGGCCTGGGATGCCTTCTAGTGGTATATGTACAGACAGCCTCCATGGTCTTCTTCAGCCAGGGTCTTTGACCCTTCTCACTAGTATATCTGTTGTTATGTTCTCTGGTTTTTATTTATACTCTCTGACGAGCAATACAGTACTTGCATACATCTGGCCAGAAACCACCCATGAAGCAGCCACAAGACAACACACCAGAGCACAAAGACTGTCAGCTCTGCCTTCTCTTGCTCATTGACCATTTCACTGTGTTGTGTTGCAGATGATTAGGTAATTGGCTTTATAGTTTGTTCCTACACTTAAAAATGCAAATCACACTTCTAGTATATGCACAGCCGTACAATGGTTGTTACTGTTGTTTCAAAAAGCACATAAAAAGGTGAGCTGAATTCCAGGTATTCTGTTTCTGCTAGGCCCTAAATTGTGGGTTAATTTCTGTCCATGTTGGACTTGTCAAAGTTTAGCTTCACACACAAGATCTGTGTAATCAGCTTCCCTGTTTGAGGAGTTCCCCTGATGAATAGGTTTGCTCATTGCCAGGACTTCTGACCAGGTTCACAGCCAGGGTGTCTTTAAGCACAGCTTTCCATTTTCATGGCACATCAGCAGCTGCGATGCAGGCCAGTGCTCCTCTTCCACACCGTGGGGAAGGAGCGCATCCTGCACGGTCCCCTTCATAAGAAAAGATGAACCTGGGACCTGCAGGGTAACATGTGGCAGAAGCCAACTGTGAGCCTCATGTTCAGTATGCGAGGCTCTGGAGGTCTGTTTTAAATGTTTATTGTTTTGTTATTGCATCTGCAATAATTGCCACCTGGTCTAAGCAAGCTGATGAAGATCATCTCCTCCTCTGACCTTATCAGCTGGTCTGACAGAAGACATGTCCTCTTCCCCCAACTTTGCTTCCCCCTATGTACTTCTATAAGCAACTACTTTCCTATTCATAAACCCAAGTGCTGCACTGCTAAAGAGCCTTCGCAGACAATTCTGGCTTATATTTTTTTTGGATATAAGTGTGATCTCCCTCATGTAGTGTCTCCAGGAAGCTCTTTCATGTGCAAGATGGAACACAAAGAAAGATCATTCTACTGTTACTATTTATCATCAAGATACAGACATTTAAAAGGTTTTAAAATATCAGCTTTAAACTGTCCCAGTGATTATTCTATTGCTGTAAACCAGCAATGGGGAACAAGGGACAGAAAGGAAGGAAACCATTAGAAAAAAAATAGAATAACTCAGTATTTCTTTAAATAAAGAAAAATGGGCTCAGGCTTGTCACTGTGCCATTTATTAAACACTATCTTACTTTTGTTTTGCTATTTACTTCAAATGCCAAAGAACCTCTGAATTGGCGGCGATGAATGGGAGTTTTCTGGCATGCAGCACCACCGAGTTCAAAAGGAACAAATGTGATCAGGCCCAGTGAAACACGTTCCCTGTTTCATTGTATGCAGCCTCTCTTGTGTGTTTATTTAACTTCCCTCTACTCATACAGGACAGAAATGATGAGATGCAGGAGTACCTGGTAACCTACTTGCAAAAACATTACTATTTTGACCCATCTCAGTAATGTCTTTAAAACAGATCTTCGGCTTAATACAGTCCTTACTTTCAAGGTAGGTCAAGGTTGTAATAACAATGCTTAAACCTTGTATGGTGAATTATCCCCAAGCTTGAAAGCATTTTCCAAAAGAAGGGTTCTTAACATTGGTAAATCTGTTCTCAGATGGGGACAACAAAACAAAAGTGAAGTAAGTTTCTTCAGTAAGCGAGTCAGTGGCAGAGCCAGGAATGAAACTTATTAGCATTATAATTTGAGGGATCTTTACCAACGTTGGACTATAAAACTCCTGAAAGGGGTATTAAAGTTTAATTTCAGTAGAGCTATGAGGTTATGCAATAGCTGAAGAACAAGGCACTTCTGCAGAAGTTTTACCTTGCACTTTGCACTATGGAACAACTGGTTAAATGAGATCTTTGGTGCCTGTTTATGTTGAGTCATAGCAGATTTGTTAAAGCTTACCTGTTCCTGAATCTCAGCAAACTAATAAATAGGTGTTCTGGAGTAGCTTGGCCGTGAGCTGTTGGGCATGGGCTGCCCTCAGGCAGAACAGGCAGTCAGACGGCTCTTGGCTGCTGCTATAAATAAAAAATGGTATTGAAAGATGTTCTCTGTGTTGTTTTTCTGTGAGGGCAATGCTATTAGGATGGCAGTCCTCATCCGAGAGTCTTCTATAAATATATGGGTATTATGCAATAACACCCCAAACGCATGTGCATTTACCTCATGGTTGGGAAAGGAGCGAAAGTACTCATTTTCACCTAAGGTGATGGCCTTTTTTTATGGGATCTGTATCTGTGCAGTACAGTGTACTGAGAAATGAGAGCTTTTGGAGTGAAATTCAGCATTTCCTAGATAAGGAGCTAGTACTAAGACCCTTCAGCTCTGAAAACAGCTTTTTTTTTCTTCCTGAACTGTCTGAAATGGACTGTGCTATGTCCCTGACAGTTTAAAGCTACAATTAATTGGCAATTGATAGATAATACCCTCCTTGCTCCCACCTCCAGCCAAAAAATTAGTGGAAAAACTGAGTGACTGGCTTAAGGCTATTCCCTGTAAGGCCGTGGCAAAGGGCTGGAGTGACAGCAGGGCATGGTTAGGAAATCCTCATGCAAAGCCACGAAGTGTTGGGCTCGGGGCTAGAGAAGTATTTGCTAAAGGAAGCAGTTATGGATGTAAATGCCTGGAACAGGCAGAAAGGAGGGAGAAGAGGCCTGGTGATGTGGTGGGGACGGACTGCCATGGAAAAAGGGTCCGGGGGGGATTACCTTGGTAAACCCTTTCCCATTCCATTTTTCCCCTTCTCCTCACTGTGCGGCGTGCTACATGCCACAATATTCTGATGGATGTTGGAGGTAGAAAGGTGCTGATATTTCCAAATCTGTGCCTTGGCAAAGCGATGTGGCAACTCCTGTTAGTTGAGCATGGGGATCAAACCCCACTGGCTGTTGTTTAAACTCTGCCACTGCTCTGCCATCTCATGCAGCATCCCTGGAGGAAGGTGGCCATGCAGCAACCCACAGGCCTGCACAGTATTCAAGGCTGAAACTATGTCATCCAGCCACTGTCTCAGCCCACATTACATCCCATGAGGCTAGTATGATACCACAGATACATGGCACTTGGCCGCCTGATGTTTAATTCAAGGCTTACTCAGTGTTTGACAAACCCTACCAGAAATTGGCAAATGTGGTTCGCTCCTTCCAGTCTATCTGTCATAAGAGAGGTTGCATAAAATGCAAGCTATTTATTAAAAGGTCCATTTTGGATATTTCAGAGGAAGGTTTAGCTCTGAAGTGGTCTCCTGAAAATCCCTGTTCTCCACCAGCTGTCACCCTGGTCTCTGGTAGCCAAATAGTTTCAAATCCTTAAACAGAGGTTAATCGGCTCTTCCAAATCCTATCTCTTTAGTCAGTCTAGGGCAACTTGGATATCAAGACTGTGCCAGGCAACTGCTTGTGCACTTTACCATCTTGCTGAGTCCCAGACCTTGACAACTTGCTGTATTACAGGGCAAACAGCTTAATTGCATGTGATGTATGAAAACCTTGCTGGTTTTGAACTTTCAGTTTGCAATTTTGATGAATACCTCCTTGTTCCTGAATGAGAACTGGCAGGAAAAGCTTCTTTGGATGGCACGTTGTTTCTGCTTCTCACCAGGAATGACTTTCCTGGGGACAGAGAGAGGCTAAAGAACACCTAGCTCCCTTTGGCGGCAGCAGCTGCTGCTGCACCTGGGCCAGAGTCTGCTGATATGACTCTGAGTGCAGACGTACAGATACCACCCCATCCAGCCTGGGGGCCCTTCAGGTTAACAATCCCTGCCTCTTCAGCATCTCTTCCGATTAGGTTTTGACATTATGTACAAAAGCAGGGACTGCTAAGAGAAGCCCATTTCCCCAAATCCCTGCTTTGATGCAAGGCAAGAATGATCACAGGCCAGTAATGGCCTGATTTGAGCAAGCTGACAGAGAGGAATATCTGCCCTTGTCCTGATGCGCATGAGCTCTGTGTGTGGTGGCCCTGCAGCAGCTCTGGGGGAGCACCTGGGGGTTGGAATGACCCTCAGTAGCAATGAAGGGAAGACACAGGAGAACTGGTGGTTGCCTTTCGTCACAGAGGGAGGGGAAAAGCATTTCTTTCTGAGGAGCCTCAGTTGGCCCCAGCCTGTTCTAACTACAAAGACAGTCTGTTTGTCTTTTTTTTTTCAGTCCTTAGGAAAACTGAATGACTGTCACCAGAGACATTCTAAAAATATCCAGGCAGATCTCCGGACTGCTCCAGGGAGGCAGTGAGCTCCCTGCAGGAGATGACAAACCAGGCTCACATCACAGCAGAACCCAGGTCAGGGCTGCAAAGCACCCCCTCCCTCATTGCTTGCAGCCTGCTAGCAATTTAGAGGTGCTAATGAAAACTTTGTAGTAGTAACTTGTCCTTCAGCTAGGTGGGAGGAGATATAAGGATTAAACAAATTTCTCAGCCCATTGCTTTCATTTAGGCAAACTTTGATCTTGTGTCTATCTTCGGAAAAGGTCGCCTAAATGAACAGTGATTTGTGGTCGATGTGGCTTTGTCCTGCACTTTTTTTCCCTCGTCCTCCCCTTGTCACTCTTCTTTTCCTTGCATAAATAGAAAGAGCAGGTTTGTACTTAAACAAACTGAAATGTCAGCTTGTACCTGTAGTTCTTGGCCTCTACAGCTTTGTATTGATTCATACCAGCTGGTAAATTGATCTACTTTTCTAATTACTAGATTTAGATACTGTACATGAAACCGGTTTGTAAAGACAACATTTTCCTGTATTATTATCTCTACTTGGAGAAGAGTTTTTTATTTTACTTTCCATATTGTCAGTTCTGCTTTTTAACAGAT
>KZ506633.1:8346-31113 GCA_002844005.1 Limosa lapponica baueri
CTTTCTGCTAAGGTATTGGGTTAAACTCCTTCATTTAAGATAGCTGCAGGAAATCGTCATGCACATGCAGTTATCTAAAATGCCAAAGCAGAAACAGGAGTACTGGGTGCTTGACTTGAAAGGGGATCATTAACAAGGCTAGATTTTCATCACAAAGGTGAAAATAAAATCCCAATACCTTTTGTTACATCAGTTCTGGAAGTCTAAATGTGCCATAGGACACAGCCTGTTCTGTGTCCTGGTCAGGAAAGTGGGCCCAGAAGACTTACATCTTCATGCACGTCTGTCTCTGCGAGCACTGATGTATGTATGCATTTCCCTGAAGTATCTGAGCACTTCCCTACTCTTTCACACAGAGGTCAGATGTTCATATTTTCCTGTAATGCAGGTGACATACTGAGGTAGAAATTCCAAGGGCCAAATACTTAAAACTGTTAATTTGTCACAATATCCTAGTTTGTTTGTTGGTTGATTTTTCAAGTGCCAAACTCCCAATTGCAGGTACTCAGTTGCATCTTCAGAGGTCTGAATACTGATTTGGACCTACTCCTTGGTGATCTGTCCAGGTATCATAGCATTAGTTTATTGCTTGTGGGAGTCTCAAATGTGATACTGGAAATGCCAGCCTTATTATAAGTGTCCAGGGATAAGGCAGTGCCATGTGAATGTGGCAAAGGAGGGAGAAAAGGTATGTCAGGGGACTCTTTCACATCTTCCTCCCATTTCTTGATGAAGAATGATGTCCATGATATGCTAAGTTTTAAGGGCTGTCTTGCCCTGTACAGACAGAGGCTTTCTGACCTTCCCTCAGTTGTGGGCATCCCTTGCAGTCTCAGAACAAGGAGGTTTTGCCATGTTTATCTGGCGTATTGCTCACCAGCACCACGTTTGATTTATTGTGCCGTGTAGGTTTTTCCCCATGCATCTGTAGAAAACATGGAATAAATGACATAGACTGAGTGAAATCATATCTCCCAAGCCTCCTCTGAAAACTTAATTAAACCCATAGGGTCTTGTTTGGGAGTAGAAAAACAGCAGGATGTGAAGTACTGAAGACCAGTAAATAAATTATTGGTGCTCCTTGCTTATTTCACTGTGCTAGCAGTGATGTGGAAAAAAAATCCAAATCTATTCTTTCTGCCTGACCATTTTATTATTAGCAGCTTCTCTGTGTTTTATCCACGACTCCCTGTTGAAGGAGCTGCACTGGGGAAAAGAAGGTTTTTAAAGGTTGGACTTAAGCTCATAAATATACAGAGAGCTTCTCCACTGAGCCTGAAATTTGTTGCTCCTATTTTTCATCCAGTCTATCTCATCACACAGGCTGAACTAGAGACTTGTGGATGTGGCCTGGAACATAATGCAACTATATGCAAGCTGCCTGGGTACTGTGCAAGTACGAGGACAGCATCTAGTCGCCTCTGTAGTAAAGCATAGCACGCACAACCAATTAGCTGGAAAATGTAGGGCCATCCTTAATCATTATCCCAGCGTTTGGTAACTTATCTGTTCCAGTGAATTGTATTTTATTCTTCCAGTGCTCTATTGAAGTAAGAGCTCGTGAATGTTTCCCAGGTGAAGAACTGAGGTGAAGTGACCTGGTCAAGGTCACATGGGAAGTCTGTGTTGGAGCGGGGATCTGAACTGTTTTTCCACTGGGTTGGCAATAATGGATGGGGCTGAATGAGGAGTACGTGTTCTTGCCAGATCCAGGCAGCAAGCAGAAGAGAGGAACAGCACGTGTATAATGAATTGTGGAGCTTGTTGTTGCTTGAGCTCCTGACAGCCACAGGAAAGGCTAAAAATTATATCCTGTGCCTGCCCTTCCTGTTTCTTCAGTGGTGCCAAAGTCTGGAAATTAATGGTACCTGAAGCTGACTGAGTGATATTTGTAGTCTTCACCTCTTCTGTGAAACGCCCTAGCCTTAAAAACCAGTGGAAAAAAAGGGAAGGCCAATACAGTAGTGCTCCATACCAGTGTCTGTGCCTGGAGGCCGTGGCCATGCAGGGCTGGCCAAACTCACTTGTGGGGGAAGGGAGGAGTTCCAGAAGGACACAGGTTGGCACAGGAAAGATTACAGATGGAGATAGGATTCTCGGGCACTTTTCGTCTGGGCACAAAGCCCTCTGGCCGATTACCTTTAGTCTGCCAGTAGGAAGCAGAGGAGTGTGTAGGAGGAAGGGGCCCAACTTCTGCTTCTGTATAGGAGCAGCCAGACGGATTTGGAAGACATCAAACTCTTTCCTTTAGGAAAGTTGATCCACTTGTTAACCTGGTGGATGTTAACAGAAGGACACTGTGGCTTGGCCTCTTCAGAGACTGGTTATTAAATAAGATGATCGGATTCATTCTAAGCAATTGCTGAGTTTTCTTCTGCTTAATGAAACTGAAGAAGAGGAAACTTTATAGCTTCTGGTTTATGTATAAAAATTTCTCCCTACATTTCTCTTCAGGGCCTTTCCTTTTAATGTTGTAAGTACAAGTGGAGAACATGCAGTTCTTGCTGTTGCCGCATGGAAATGAATAATGGGTTTGGGCAAGGACCAAACTCAGTTTCCAGAAGTCTGCTCTTTCCTGCCCATTCATCTGTGTGATGTATAAAATGAACTCAAAATATACTGGCAGGAAAAAAAAGACTGTTTAGTATTCAGAGCTTCAAAGACATTTTAACAACATTGTCTTCACCTAAGAACCAAATTATTTCTTCAAGAACTGCACAGAGAACACTTTGCTTTCAATTTACAGCTTGGTCTGTCAGAACATATTGCAGCAGGGAGTGTCCTGTGGCAGGATCACTGAATTTATCCCAATAAAGGCTCTGAATACCTTCTTGCAAATCTGCCTTGTCAGTGGGCGTGTTGGAGATTTAGATCAGGAGACATACTTTCTGATGCTTTTTCCCAGCATTGTTACTGTTTTTGGAGGATGATGTCCTACACGAGAGAAGACTAAGAGCTAGGAGCCCTGTGTTTTAAGCAATAGATGTCCTTCAGCCTGTGTGCTTGAACTTCATTGAGTAAACTAGTTCATGCTTTAGTTTCCACTTTTAAATTGGGATAATCCCCCTCTCTCTCTTAGACTTTTTCTCCAGCTTGAATGTGTTGCAAATTCTCAGTTCCACAAACAGGAATTAGGAGGCTTTAATGTCTTTGAGCGAGGCCAAGCCTTACTAGGACCGATCTATATTTGCCACAACTGCACTGTATACAAATACGAGGATAAACCTTCACGTTTTACCAGGACTGAAAAAAGTCGTGGACTGTCCCCTGAAGTTCTGTGCCTTCCTTTGGACAGAGTAGAATATGTGGTTATCTCATTGCTAATTTGATCTATTTAATCTTTGGCCTTTTGCTGATACTGCTAATGATAGTAGGACTGAATTCACCAACTCGCTCCAGATTTGCCAGCAGACTAATGACAACTAAATTATTCTCAAAGGTCCATTCCCTGGTTGTTCTTTATGACTGGTTCTGGTTTGTTTTAGCTCAGGTCTTCTGGAGGGCAAGAGCTTTGCACCATGCTCTACAGTTCCCATGGTGAGAAATGGAATTCTTCATTACATAGTTTCTTAAGTAACCTCACCTCAGTGTTTTACGTTGTGTGCGATTCGTGCTTTCATTTGTACTGCAGAGCAGCAAGCAAACATCTCTGTCTGGTAGCTCATCAAATGAAGGTGACATGCTCTTCTATGACTGGGTTAGGGGTTGGAGTGACAATTCAGCAACAAGGTAGAACTTGGATGGGAAATGAGAAGAAAACCCCAGATCTTCATGGGAGCGTGTGCTGCTTGTAGTATGCTGTTGAACTGATATGGATAATGCTGGGTACTGTTTCTTTAATGCCACTGGCTTCACTCATTCCTGGAGATAAAAGGTATTTATTCATTCCAATTTATTAAAGAAAAATCATACCCAAAGGCTAGTTTCATCAAGACTTGTAAAAGCAAAAAATAGGTCTAGTAAGTTGGTCTCTTAGAAGAGAGGAAAACAAAAAAGGGAATCATGCCAAATCTAATAAACCTGGGGTTTTTTTGTTTTGTTGTGGGTTTTGTTGTTTGTTTTGTGTTGTTGTTTTTTTTTTTTAAATTTGGCTTCTCCTTAAATTCTGGAGCAATTTTGTGAATGGTATGATAGCTGGCATGTGCCTGTGCTGCCTCTCATCTGACTGAGTGAGGTGTGCAGCATGAGCATATGCAAAGAGAATATGCACAATCCACTGGGGACACAGAGGTTTCCACAGCAATTTTGTAGAAATCCATAACAAATGCATTGTTAGGTTGGTTTATTCCTTCTCTTTCCTGCTGTGTAAAGTATTTGATATTCAAATTAAAATGGTGCTTGTTTAGGACAATTCAGTTATAGAATAAGCCTGGTAATTGGTGCCCGTGGGACTGTTTACACTCTGCTTGGTGTAATCCACTTATGGAAAATTAATGAAAGGCGATTTCCTCCTCCGTTGTAGCTGTTTTAATATGTACACTATGTTGTTTCCTCTTCCAGCTGAAGCTTCAGATGATTATTTGGGGACAAAAGCTCCAGCAAACTAACATGTTCCCTGGAGAGGTCCTTATGGGTTTCGGGTGGCTTCGGTGATGCAGAGGTTGCGTGGGAGCCCTGCAGCACTGGGACTCCAAAATGCCCTCTGATCTACGAGCCATTCCTGCTCCCGGGGAGGTCCTGGAGGAGTAGTTTGCTAGCAATTTATATCCGTTTGTGACACTTCCCAGTGGCAGCTGAGCTGACCTGGGGGTTTGTCCAGCTGAGAGATGCGAGCTGTCCGGGTGTCCCCTCCAGAGCACAGCACCAATCTGCACCTGAATGTTCAGGTCAAGTGTTTCCTCCCTGCCCCAGCTCTGGGGAGCCAGCCTAGGGAGGGGAGACTGCCTTTTCTCAGTGAGCACGTGGTCTGAGTCTGAATCTCGATTAGGCTAACTGTAATTTATTTTTCAGCTTCCTTAACTAGCCGCACAAGCCCCTTTGGTAGTATTGGGAAGGTAGAGGGCAAAAGAAAGAGGTTATTATGCGCCTTTGCAGTCCATGATACACGCAGCCTTTAGTGTGATGGGATGCCAGTGCCACTTCTTATGTGCTCGTAAAGATGTTGCTTGTCCTGCAGGTTGGTGAAGGGAGGTAACCTCTCAAATGCCTGAGTCGAGCCTGAGCTACGGCACTGCTCTCAATGCACACTGGCTTCCTATTTCCCATTTTGCCAGAGAGGGGAGAAAAGAAAAAGAAAAAGAAAAGCCAGTATTTCTCTTCTCCTTGGGAGTACTTTCTAGTTGTTTCACAGGGAGCTGACTGTAAGTGCAGGCTGTGTGTGAAAAACGAAGTATTTCAGTAGGTAATTGTTCAATTTTACAAACGTTGCTAATGCACAGTTTTGGGCTGTGGGAGCCCTGAGTCAATATGGCCAAAGCAAAGAACTCCAGTTCCAGAGCAAATAGCAGCAGCAGAATTGGGAATACTGAGAGTAGAAGTAGCATCATTTTGTTATTCACAGTGGCTACAGAAAAATTCGCTGAGGAAATATCAAATGCAGAGAGCTGGAGGTCAACCAGGAGAACAAAATCAAGATCATCCTAGAGAAATTACCAAGCTGCATTGCCTGAAAGAAAGTGAAATGAAATCATTGCCTCTTACCTCAGTAATAAGGCATTGGGGTAACATACAGGAAATAAGCTCAGTTTGACCTAGGCCTATTACCTAGATACCATCTCTTCCCTGTCTTCCCCCAAATTCCCTTCCCTCCTTCAGGCAGTGGACAGATTATCAGTTCTAAGAAATGCCTTTTCTCTTTCTGTGCTCAGTCAGGCTTCCTATCTAAACTGTCACTCTTTTGAATCAAAAATACTGTAGCCTTCTCTCTCTTAGCGTCCTTAAAACATGTGTAATTCTCCCTGATCCAGACACAACTATAAATGCTGAAATCATCTTTCTGATCTCACTCTGCCTGTTCTCCTGGGAACTCCTTCAAGTGGGGACCCATTTCTTAAGTCTCTGCTACTTGTTAACATCTTTGGAAATCCAAATAGTCCATACGTTTCTGCTTCTTTGTTCCTTATGTGTGGAGCACATCTCTGGACTGAGGCATCTGCTCTTTCAGCCAGTCTCAAGATCTTTCTCCTCCATCTTTCTGCTAAGAAGTGGCTTAGGTAAGCTTAGGTTAACCAAAAGAGGTAGGAGGGGATGGGGAGAATTGTCCTGTATTTGTCCCACTTCATTATCTCCAAAATCTATTTGCATCCATGAATAAATAGCAGGAGACAAACTCTCCCTAGATATTTATATGGAAAACATGGCAAAATGCGTTATTGTACAGGTGTCTTTGTATGATCTACTGATGTGGCACCCCTTGTTTTGGAAATATGTTTATTGCCAGATTAGGGTCATTGTCAGCAGGGCCACAGGTGCTGTGCTTTTTGCAAGTTCAGAGCCCTGGGTACAGGCAGCTGTTGTTTTACCCAGCTCAGCAACATCTCATACCTGTTCTACAAACCATGCAATAAACCTCACCTGCACAGTGCTGTGGCTTGACTATTAGAAGCTTGATGTATTGCACACAAGGTCCAACTCATAACGGCCTGCGTTCCACAGCTCATTTGGTATCGTTCTGAGGGGCATCTGTCTTAGCCAGTGGCAGCGCGATCTTTGAAAACAAGCTTCATTTTGCATCTCTGTCCTTTGGAAGATGGGGAAAATTTACAACCTACAAATAATGATGATAGGTGAACTTGTGTCCTAGGGAATGGGATGGAGGCAATGAGCTTGAGAGATGAACAGCTCTGGGGTCATTTGGGCGTTCTCACTGGCATTATCAAATAGAGATGGATCAGGTTCCCTCTGCCTCACCACTCAGCTGTGTTCCTGTGCAAGAGCTCAACCTCTCTGTAACACAGCATTTTTCCAAACACTGGGACATCTACAAGACACCCTCGGAGATGGGCTGGAGGAGAGACAAGGAAGCTTTTGAAGGCCTGTATTCAGTTCATCTACACTTGAAGGGACTTGGGAGGAAAAGGTAGACACTGTGGGAAAAATTACTTTTCCTCAACAGTCACTTGAATGTCATTGAAAGGGACTGTCTGTTATCTCCAGGTGATTGGCACCTCCTGCTCTGGATTGAAGGAGAATCTCTGTTCATATTAACATATCTCTTATCATTTTGTCACTTTTGAAGTCCCTGTGGACTTTTATTTTTGCTTTAGGCACCGTGAACTTTATTATAATTTTATTTGAAGAAAATGATGAAAGGGGCTTGCTTGAGAAATGTCGTGTTTCCTCAGGACTCCTGGGTTCAATGACCAGTTGTCTTTTAACAAGCCCATTGTGATTTTTTAATGTATTAAATTCTCTTTGTGGATACTAGACGTAAATGGTAAATATTCATTACCTGGGGGAGATGTGTTGCGCTTCTTGCCATGTAGCAGCCCAGCTGTGGAAGGCAGGGCACAGTCTCTGGCCTGGGCAATGTTTTGTGAATGGAGAATTGCTTAAAGAGGGTGTGAAGCTCAAATGCGTCCTTGGGTGAAGTTGGTGAAGCCTTCATTGAGTGTGGTGGGAGGTGGGCAGTAATTGGCTATATATAGGATCTTACGATATGAATGCAAAGACAGGAGCACAGAATGGTTTTGTTAAAATGGACTTGGTTAGCTCTGGTTGTGGGAATTACTCAGACGAGTAGTTGTGGTGAAATAGTATTTTGCACAAGGAGCTCTTCTAAAATTAAGTGGAATGGGTATATGAGGAAGATGAGGATATTTGGCTGTATGCCACAGTTCTTCTAAGCGAGTAAATAAAATTAAGCAAAAATCTCCTCAGAGTTAGTAGTGTGTCTCTGTTCCCTGATTATTATGTGCAAGTTATTTGGAATAAAAGAGAGCAAAAAACCAAGAGTACCTGAAAATCACTCCACTGTCTGTAAAACTTATGACAGATACTTTTCATTTAATTCACTCAGGAAATCAATATGTCGTACAGAATCATTTGACTGTGGGTGGCAGTGAAATGATAAATATACATGAAAACAGAATTGGATTAATAATTTTGACAGGTAATATAATGCAGCTGTTGCTGAATGATATTAACAAGAGGAGGCATGTTAAGTCCCAATGTCAGAGTAAGGCTAGGTGGTTATAATGTCTGAATAAATTTCATGCTGTGACTGAAGACTCTCGATAGCAGATGGAGATCGACAATATAAAGTTCCATTAAAAAGTCCTTTGCTTTGCTAATTCTTGACTCTTTTTACCGGTCAGTAGTCTGCTCATCGATCTTGGCTGACTGAAATAGAATTTCCCCCTTCTGTCTGCCTGAGCCAATAGATTTCATTTGCAATATACTGAGTTGTGAAAAAGTGAGGAACTTCACCCTCCTGAGATCAGCATCCCAAAGAGGCTGTCGTCATCTGGGCAGGGCAGCGTCTCTCTTCTAGCTCTCTTCTTTCCTGAGTGAGACTGACATTTTTAGATTTCTTTCTTCAAGGTTTATAAAATGATTGTAAATGCATACGAAAGACAAAACGCCCTTTGTGAAGGACATTAGATTTGGGTTTATTGCAGTTCTTCTCTTCCCAGTTTTTCTGATCCCTTCTTCTGTCATTTTCTTTTATGTTCTACCTCTTCAGTCCAGTTTTCTCTCAGCTCTCACTTGTGTGGGAATTTTCGCCCCCAAGGAATGCAAAGCAACCAGAACCCGCTTAAAGTGCCTGTGGATTCTACCTGAAAAAGGGTATTACATGTGCCATTTCTTGCAAAAGCCAGAGAGGCTGAGATAATCTCCTGTTCTCACTATTCTCACATGGACTCTGAGCTCAGAAAATACCTGTATGTGGCTTCCACAGGGCCATGATCTCTTTCTAGGCTTGGCTATTTGCCCCTATCTCCTATTGTGATATTTTAAGTACTAGCATCCTTGAAGATGCTGAATATGCCAACATCATTTCAGCAAAGCATTTAAGTAAGCATTACCGTAGAGTATGGGAGTAGTTCCCATGGGGACTGCGCTTCTAACCATGTGCCTTTTAACCACACTTGCCTTTGGCTGAAGTGTGAAGTGTTTGTTGGCTGAGCAGTTCTGACACAATTCACCCCGTGCTCTTATTCACGCCAGAAACTTCCCCTTGTCACACTTCGATGGTGTTTGCATGTAAATTTAGCGAATCCTGGTAAGTTAAGTAGTAGGTTTTTGTGGGTGGCAGATTTCATCTGCGAGATGTCTTACATATCTATCTGCAACAAAGATTCCTCATATACCAGTGAACTAGAAGATGTAATTTTAAAGGGAAATTAAGGAGGAAGAGCGGTTGAATGGAACTATAGATGTGCAGAGACAGAAGGCCTCACACCTGGGAAAAACAAACCAAACCATTTCATTTACTGAAGGGAAAATAAGAATTAAGACCATATGGGCCAAGCATATCTCCTTTACAGCGATGTAAATCTGGAGGAGCTGATGGTGATGAATTTGACGACTATGACTTCAATGCATGTTGAGCTCTTTCCAGGTAGATGTTAAATAGAAATAAGCAAATTTTACAGATGATGGAGATTGCTGAAGCTCCAAGGTCTAGTTCTTCTGCCAGTGTAGAAATCAGGACTTTTTCTATAAATTCTCATCTGAGCTTTATAAAGGGTTGCGGTGCAAGAGCTGTTCTGTAGAGGAAGCCAAAAAAAGTCTTGCCTTCTCAAAGTCATGTGGTAAAACATTTTAAACACTTAATTTGAGACTTCGTAGTGAGTTAAACACCTTGAGTAAGCATTGAAAGACTAAGACATGCGGAAATAGCTGGACTTCCTGCTACATAGTTAGCTGCCCTGCTGCTCTGTGTCTCACACATCAGACACATTAAACACATTCTCTGTAGCAGAGAAAGCTGTCTCTGGAATTGAGCACTGCTCAGCATAGGTTTCTGATTCCATCTCAGTAGAGCTCGATCGTGTGGGAGTTTTTATTTGAGGAGTTTCTTAAGGTAGAAACTCTTCCCTGTGTTTCTCCATGCACTCGTAGTCCAGCCTGCAGATTCTCTAGGTGAGTGTCTGGTAGTGAAAGTGCTGCAGAGGGAAATAAATTTTCAGCCATTTTGCGGCCCTTTTGGACATAAGGAGGTAGATAAGCATATGACATGATCATTGTCCCTGCTTGAACATGGAATCTCCTCTTTAAAAGGAAAAGATGCTACTTTAACAGTATATTTGTAGTTTTTCTTAGACAGATTCCCTCCAGACAAATTCAAGTCTCACCAGTTGTTCAGAGGGACTGAACAACTTGGAGACCAGCTGCCATGCATTTCAATACATATTGGCATTTACTCTGTTAGCTGTTAACTTAATCATGAAATCACTTATTTTCCCTAGCAGAAGCTTTTTGTCTGAAGGCTCCATATCTCAGCCAGCATCTGCTTCCCTCTTCAAGAGGACAATATTGTAAGTGAGAAAATGGACAGTATGTACAGAGGCGAGGGGAAAATGCACTGACGCAAAGCTGCCCCGAACCTGGTGTGAGTTAATGTGATTTGCCAGAGTTTTAGCACCTCTGTAATGTGAGACCTGGAGAAACCAGTGGACGTTTCTTCTGTAGAAGGTCCTGTCTACACTCAGCAGAAATACAGTATCTTAATGAAGAACCGCCTGCTTAAGACTGCCATCTCATGAGTGGTTTTGCGTTAGTTACGGTTGTCTTCTAAAGGCTGAGAATGGCTGTAAGCGATGAAGTGACTGAGACTTAGAAAAGGATCTGGTTCAATACTTTTTATAACAGTAAGAAGTGGTTAACACGGGGAGAGACTGGAATTAATTGAATTGTTCAGCCGTAGCTCATCTACTGTTCTGTCATGAAACCATCAGGGCTGCCATTTTATTACTGAGCCAGGACCTGGAAGAATATTTCAGCGAGACAGAGTAGATAAAGTGGCAAGGAAAATAATAGGTAGCACTGGAATTATACAACTCTTATTACAGCTTATTTCAAAGATTATTTTAATTTAATTGATCAATTAGATAAAATTATATACTAGCATGCTGCTGGCATGGGCCCAGATGGGTGCTACCAGCATTTGTAACGTCCATCATATCAGCCACAGGTATCTTTAAAATGATTTACTTGATGGAAAAAATGTTTTTAATTAGAACATTACTCGTTATCTTTACAGGATTATTTAAACTAGCAGTTGGAGTGGTGGCTTGATAATGTCCCTGTAAGAAATATTCTGCCAAGCGTACAACCCATAGATCATGAGATAGACGCATTTTTACCAGCTTTACAGCTTCACATATCAAGTTTTACAGTGATTAGAAATAAAATAAAACCACATCAGGAGACTAACTTCCATATCCAGGTATAATTTCTATCAGTTAGAAGCTGGATTTTTTTCTAATTTGTTACTTGTTATTTTTCCCCTTTTCTTGTCATATTTATCTTTATTCTTTCAACACATGTATTAGCAATTTCAGCATAATTTGGTCATGCTAGGCCTTGAACAACATAGTATTTAAAAATAAATAAATTTTTTGTATAGTTCTCTCTAATCTGGACTGATCCTCAGCTTGTTTTAATAAGTTAGTAGCCTCTTCCTTTCACTGCCTTCCACTGCTTAGTGATCTTGCTACTCTGGACTACTAAAATATGGAACATTTTCTGGTACTGCTCTTGTACAGAAATGGCATCTTTCCATGTGATTTCAAAGCTTTTCTGAATCAAGCTTCAGCATTCCTGTGTATTGGGCAAGTATCATCACCCTAAAAACTAGTTGTATTCAATTAAATGAATAGTTTTCAGAAAGCATTTGAATATTTTGTCTTTTAGTCACAGGAAACAGCCCTAACTCTCTTTTTACCCACCTTTTATTGTCATCTTTTTTGGCTTTTGTGTCTAGTAAATGCCAGTGTTTTGCAAACATACATTTGACAAGAATGGAAAAGGCTTTGTTCCACTTCCCCACGAGAAAGAAAAAAGCGCATTTGTCTAACTAATCCTAATTCTGACAGTTGTGCTGAAGCAGAGAAGTAAGGCACTTGCCTTAAGTAGCACAAAATGTGTGATAAACACAGATAAGCATGGATCTCTGTGCTCTGTTCCACTGATGTCAGCCAAAGCCCAGCCAGACTTCGGTTCCTGAGAGCTCAGTGGTAAGAGCAGGTTACGTGCCAAGCGCTGGGTGGCTGAAATACTTCTGGAAAGCTGCAGTCTTCCCTGGCCTTTAACTCTACATGCTGCATCGGCCTGTTCCCAGAAATACAGAAGATTAATGTTTTCTGGTAACTATTTGGAAGCATTCAGCTGAGTAATAGGGCAGATATTCTACTCAGGAACTCATTTAGCCTGCTTCTGAGTCTTTAGTTTATACTATAATGAGATGAGTTACTAGCCGGGCACTGGGGACAAATGATGTGCTATGGTTTGATTCCCCCCTGCCATGCACTTCAGATGGGTGTTTACACCTGTGTAGAGCAAATGCAAAGCAGTCTAAAGGGATTCTGCCACTTGCATTTGTTTTATATACGTGGCTATGAATCGGGGGAAGAGAGAATTGCCGAAGTGGAGTAAAGCAAGTTTCCAGTCCTATGCATGGTGTCTGCTGCAAGTGGATCTGTAATATGCAACCATGGACCTTCTTGCTTTGTAACACTTAGGGAATCTGTGCAAATGTTATAACACACCCTCCATCACGGGGCGGTCCAAACTCCATCCAAGGACATCAGGGTCCCAAATTCCTGAGCCTGTCCTTTCTGATTTTGAGCATTTTTACATTCAGCTTGCACAGGGTAAAGCAAAGGACTGCGAAAGACAGACATGGTCTAATGAAGCAGTGAGCTCTTTCAGTGGGAGATTGAAAGATGAAATGTATGCATGCTAGTAGTTTCTTTAGGGAAAAAATGTAGATTTGTTCCCAGCCTGCGCAGTTTTCATTATTCTTCAGGTGAAGGAGATGGGTTGAGGACAAGAACCTGAGGATGAAGAACTTGTTTCTAGTAGAGGTGTGTTGTTCTACATTTGCTGCGTGGTATTGTAAAATAGGGCAGGCATTTGTGAATAGGAGGCTGAAATGGGGAAAAAAAACCTAAATGAGATGTCTATGTTTCTTCTGCAAGTCCATAGCAGATACAGAAATCAGGGTTAGTTTTTATGAGTCTTGTGCTTTAACCAGCTCTCGCTGTTTTAATGCTAACGAATAGCCAGGTTGTGACCTGGAGAACAGCCTGCAGTAAGGCCTGTTGCACTCTTTTGTTGGTGCGTTACTGTTCCATCTCTCAGTCTCACACTCCCCCTGAGCAGGAGTATAACCTGGGAGATGCAGAAGTTGACTCCCCATGAGCAGACTGTACCTAGCTGAGAGCTGCAGGGTCAAACAGTGGAGTGGTGAGGCAGGAGCTGTGTCTGAGTTATGCTTCCTTCCTCAGGCACCTCAGTGCCAAGCCTACACAGGGCACTGAGCAAAGGCTTAGTCCAGGTCACAATGAACCACGAGGTGAGTGTCCCTTTTCATTAAATTTGATACTTGCTAAAGACTCCAGGCAAAGCATGAAATATGCTGAGACCCTGGAAAAGGAAACACACAAAAAAACTCATGTCCATCTCTAAAATGATATGAGTAGTGTATCTGATTTATGAAAAATGTATAAATGTGACTTGGGAACAGCTTGCGCTTTCACACTAAATAAAAGGAGAAGACAGAAGAGGGAACTTGAATGTCTATGAGCATACTCATGTATACAAATGACTGTCATAAATCTTTTTGCATGATTGCTTTGCTTTGTGGCATCTCTTTGGGGAGTTCTGCAGGGGAAAAAGCCCTACAGTTTGGGAAACCGGAAAAAAAATTGCGAAACAAAATGGATTTTCTGATATAATTATGCAATTCATGTAAAGCATATTTGGTCTGCTAATCTGAAGGGAAGGGAAAAGCCTAGACAGTGCTGTTGGTTTAAGGGAATTGAATTAAAAGACCAAACATCCTGGGTGAGACTGCTGTAGCCCTCAGGAGGCATTCCTGGCTCTGGAGTGGCTTGGAGACAGAGCCCTGCAAACCCTGCTTGTGTCTCAGGACTGAGCAAAGAAAATGCTTTTTTCTTGCAAGATGGGCTGGGGAGAAAACAAATTCCTCAGCTGGTATAAATCTGCCTTGACATTGGTGCTCATTCATATTACCTGCGGATTTGGTCCACAGCATCCTCAGTCTGGGTTTAAAGTCACTCCTGATTTTGGTCCAACTCCATCAGCCTGGAGCTCAGGGTAGGATGCAGAGCTCTCCAGAAAAGCAAGATGAGCCCTGAGGAGCCCATCTCCCACAGGGATTAGTGCTGTCACAGCCAGACTGGATCCTGTACCCAAACTAAGGCTCCTCTGTGACTGTGCAGCAGCTCTGCTCTGGTGATTGTCTCAAAGCATCGTTCCCCTTTGTCTCTTCAGGTTGGATGGTGGGTGTTTCTTGGTTATCCTTTTGATGTGTAAAGGAGGAGCCAGTGAGACCGTTCAGGAAGAGATGGCACAAAGGGGAAATCAGTGGAAAGAGGATGGAAAAGGAACAGCTAAACTGTGCCCTTGTAATGTGTTGTGCTTTTCCAGGAAAGCTCTGTCCTCTGCAGGGGCGAAGTCTTCCTCACCAGACCCAGGCTAAGAAAGCTTGACTGGCAGCTCTGTGGCTTGTTCCTGTGTGATAGTGTGGTCCTGATGTCACTCGAGTGATCTTGCAGGGCATACCTGAGAGGTATTTCTGCAATTCATGGTTTGCAGAGGAATTCCTGTTAATTAGCTGGGCTTTAGGAGCATGCTTGTGAAATATCTAAACAATATATACATAATACTAATGGTTATAAATAATACTAATAGTTAAATAACTATTAAAGCTGCAATAAAATATGTCCAGAAAGGATATTTGGATATTAAGAAAGGATTTACTTTAATGGTATTGAGGACTTTTTGCAAACCACAGTGAATGTGATTTTGTTTTGTGAGCAAGGGTATGCACATATGATAGAACAGCTCAGAGCAACACTCGTGATGGTGCCCTCGTGCCTGTCCTGAAATGACCGTAAATGATGCCAGCGAGTTCAATCAAGCTGATCTGCCCTGCTCTTCCTAACATCAGCCATCTGGTTCCATAGCCTTTGTGTTGTGCATGACCAGCCAGCTGGCCATCTGCACGTCTCCGCGTCCAGACCCCTAAGCCTCCCTAGGACAACAGCCGCCTTTGGGGCTTGAAGAGCTGCTCAGATTTCCATGAAGGTGTAACTCCAGAGAAACTTTTTCCATTGTCTTCAGTGAAAAGAGCAGTAACCACATGGAAGGGCCATCAGCTTTTCTTTCTGTCATTGAACTGTGATACGAAAAGGAAGAAAAGGAAAGATTATAGTGAAGTTGCTGTTAGTATGGGGGAGCGAAGTCCTCAGCTGCTATATGCTGCTGTGATGTTTGGGGTTTTTTTTGAGGAGCTAAGCTTGCCTTACTTATACTAAAAGCTAAATAATTGTCTTTGATAGAAATGTGGTTTTTTCAGTTGAAAGCCTGTGAATTTTGAAAGTCACCAGAGGCTCCCTTTTGCCTTCCTTCCAGAGTTTTTGAAGAAGCCGAGGAGACTCACGCTAAAATGGGAACCACTGAAACCTATTCCATGGTTTTCTCATGCTGAGCTCAGTTCCTCCATTCAAAGCATTTGTTTAGTCAGAGAACTCCCAGCAGAGCCAAGCTTCATCTGACACCCGTTAGCACGGGTGAACAGGGGCCATCCTTGGCTCATCTACCAAGGGATTTGCCTGAGACTCTACGTTCTCTTGTAGGCCCAAGTAGAGCTGTAGGAAGGCTGTCTCCTCTTCACCTCTCTGGCAAAGGGAGCATAGCCTGGTCTCAAGGACTTGACAAGGTCAAGGGTAGTGCCAGGCTACCTGTAGGCAGCCGTTTCTTCTGGGGACCAATATTTTGGCCAAGAAGCCTGTGCTAAAGGGAGAGTACCATGTCTCAGCGCTTTGCAGAACAGCGTAACAGAGAGAGGATGGGACGTATCTTGCTGTAAAAGCCATTCTGCGGGCTTTTGAAATAATCTTTGATAACTCAGAGAAAGGTGCAGCTGTGCCTTTCACTGAACAGCAGTGAGGATGATAAAAACTGCTTACCCCTACTTATGCAGGCTTTTCCTTTACATTAATAGCCATCCCTCTCCCTGGCTGGGCTGCCGGGGACTCGCTTAATTCCTGTGCTCAGCAGACTAGCAGGATGGAAACGGTGCCACAAGCAGTTCTTGCTGCTGTCATCCAATTTTCTGTGGGGTGTGTAACATCAGTAACTGGATGCAGCAGGATTTGGTGGGTTATTTCCCTGTGCTGGAAATCTGTCTAATCTGCCCTTTTCTTAGGCCTCCCTTCATTGTTATTGGAAGCCAGCTCTGCTGCAATTTTCCAGGCACAGGTTAATAGGATAGATTAGAGTTTTATTACTATGATTATCTTACTGTTCTTTGTGTGACACTGACCATGAGTTTGAAGTGCTGTGTAAAACATAAAGGAGACGCAAGCCCCGCTCATAAAAACAATCTTTAGATTATAATGAATCTGATCCTGCAGGCCCTTGGGAGGCAGCGTGCTTGTTCCCATTCACCTTCACAGGCTGTTACTGGGAGCACGGGTGTTTGTCCTAGCTTTCTATAACAAAATGCCTTGTGTGTGGCTCTTCAAAGGTAGGTACAGCACGATTACGGAGGGAATTTAAAAACTTTCAGCAGGAATTTTCTAAAGCTCCCAGGTCATTAAGGAGTGTAAGTACCGAAGAAATTTAGTGACTTTTGTGCTCTTGAGGTCAGTGCTTGCTTCTCAAACCCCACTTATTTCTGCCGGGGCCTGATCTGGTCACTGTTACTACACTGCTTGCAGAGCACGTTGGCCTTATGTGTTCTGTTTAACCTTGCATGGGCTATGGAGGATGGCTTCACCACCCTTGGGATGAACTGCAGTGTGCCTTTAAGTCTTATTTGTTGCAAGACAAGTTTAGAATCCCTTGTCCTAGTGCTGTGACTTGTGCTGTGAAAGGTGACACCTTTGAGCACAAAAGCTGTTATTTGAAAGAGCAACACAAAATCTGCCCCGAGTTGTTCCCCTGGTCAGTGGCAAAGAAAGCAAGTGCCCTTGCATGTTCAAGGAGCTCTCATTTGAAACTTTCATCCAGTGGCACCACCAAAGCCTTTGAACAAAAGCCCAGCCAAAGGTGTCAGTTCAGCTGCCAAGCCCACTAAAGTGTTTATAAGGTATTTTTCCAGGTAGTAGGAAATACTAATTGCTTCTGTTTTCATAGTTTTTCCTATCTAAAGGCAATCCTAATATATTCCATGAAGTGCCCTGAAAGCAGGAGTCTCATGCACAGGACCTTTCTGTTTACAGAGTCATTCCTTGGCCGGGATGAGAAATGGCCACAAGCAGGTCTTGCTGCTGTCCAGTTCTCCATAGGGTGTGTGACATTATCAACTGGATGCAGCAGTTAGTGGGTGGTTCTAGTGGGCAGGGATGGGAAGCATTGCAGACGTGATGCGTCTTCGACCTTAGGCTGTGTCTGTGAGTGTCTGACTGCATGAGACATCGTATGGAAGAGCCATCACGAGTCACAGCTCTTGGTCCGGTTGGAAGCCTAAAGATGTCGCTCTTCCATTTTACAACTTGAGGACAAATTTGTTTGGTTTGTTGTTGGTTTGTTGTTTGTTTTTTTAAGGTTACCTAAAGCTGATTTCCTTTGTCCATATATGCACTGCCATGGGCTACATTTCCCCTTTCTGGAGTTTCTGCCACCTCTTCCTAAAATTACTGGCCAAGGGAATAGCTCAGTAGCAGATACCAGTTTCTCAGCAGTTTGAAGCACTAACTTACGAGTCTTAACTATGGAGTTAAGAGCTTAGTTTTGTCAGGCTTGACTACATTTTGGTTTCTTAGCATAATATCACAAACTAAATTTTATCTAGTGAGTTATGAGGCTTTGAGATCTCATTAAGGATGACCTCTTTACCCCGCTGAAGCCCATAATGGCATTTGTGTTGTTTCCCAGTCTGTGAATCATCCTGTGATGATACTGCTGGCTCTGATGTAGACTGGATAGAGACTGCTCCAAACAGTAACTGGATGTTTGTAACTTTCATCTCTTGACACTGCTGCCCTCTGCTCTTCTCAGAGGGGACTTGATCTTTCAACCAGGAAAAAAAGAATTTTTTTTTCTTTTAGTTACTATTATTTGAAAAACAACCATCCTTCATTAGCATGCAGACTGAGTGTCACAGACCATTTCCATCACAAGCAATGATTTTCAGATCTCTTTAGAGCTACAGTGAGGGTCTGGAAACCTACCAAATGTAGAGCCATTGGACCTATTTCCCATTGGATTTACTTCCATCTGTGCACAAAAAGTGCAGAATCCACCCAGGAAAAATAGCAGAGTTTTGCACAGGTTTAAATGACTGCAGAGTGCCAGGGTGAAGAGAATATAGCCTTATATTTCTCTATGGAAGACAAGTAGTTCACAAAATAGGAATGTGATGTGGTTCGTGTTTTTGCTTTGCTAAGCCCAGGGGCCTTGTCACGTTGGTTTGGGAGATTGATACTTTTTTTACAGCTCTCTACCTCCAGGAATATTGTGGGTCGGGAAGAAAAAACCTGCCAGAGAAGAGGCTAAAGTGCGCAGCAGATAATACTGCGGCTGTTGATCATGGATGTATTAATGGTGTTTGCCTTTTTTTCTTTTTTTTTATTTAAATTAAGTAAAATATTGGTTGTTTTCCTCTAATCAAAGAGATTTGTCTTTTCACTCAACCTCCAGCCTTCCAATCATGGTCTTTTCCTGCTGTTTTTTCTTCTTTTTTTTTTTTCTCTCTTCCCCTCTAAGTGCAATCAACAACAACAGACCAGGTCTACAGCAGTTTGATGTTTATAAAGTGGTCCAATCACAGCTTCACTTCTGGGCAGGAGTAAATAAATTCATCAAGCAATTGATGCTTTTGTGCTGCTGTTATGATAAATGTTGCCATCAATTATACCAGTATGCTCAGACTGCAAGGAGCAGAACTAACTGAACATTGCTGCCTGATAGGAATGACAACAAGAAAATACGTGTTGACTCTCTTTATGCTTTGTATTCGTAAGCACAGCTCTCCAATTATACTAATTTGTTTGTTTGGATTAGGCAATAGATTAAGAAATGTTTTTAGTTAACACTGGAGCATAACACGCATTAATATTTTGGCAAACATGACATAATTCTCTGCGTTGGGCCAGAATCAGCCGCGCGGTGAGTGTAGTCTTACTGACTTCGAGGTTGCACCAGCTCCGTGCGTTGGAGCGTGCCGAAAGAGCAGCCCCTTGTCTGGCTGGGACCTCTACTTACTGCAGCACAGAAAAAGGTCCACATGTCACCTTCTGAGTGCAGGACAAGAACGGTGTATGTAGCATTTCAGAACCACCTGCTTCCCCAACTGACTTGGGATTCCTCTGGAAAAAATGGTACTGGTCCCAATACCGAAGGTGTTTGTTCGTTGTTGTGTTTTGAGGAGATTGTAGGTGGTAGTTTTAAGGAGATTTTCTGTTGTTTCAGCTCAGGACTGGCAATAATAAGGTAGCAACTGGCTTTTGTTTGATTTCTACATTGGACTCGGTGCCCTCGCTCTTTTGTTCCTGTGTAGTGTTTATCACAGTCCTTGCGTGATGTGATTACAAAAGACTCGTTAGAGAAGGGAAAACCAAACTAGCAGATAGCACACCATAAAACCTAAAGCATATTTAACATTATTTAAGACATCCTTTCTTTGATCACAAACTGTGAATAAGGAGAAGCATTGCATGAATAAAGGAAATTAATTAATTCAACAGAGAGAGTTCCATTTCCTCCTTCGAAATTAATAAACAGCTTGGAGCTTTTCAGAATTGGACATTGTCACTGAAATACCTAGAAACGAGTGCACCTAACAGTTCAAAGAAGAAGTAAACATACAATATCTACTTCCTTTGGTCCAGAGTTCACGTGATAGCGTGTATATTTGACACTTGGAATTCTAAAATTCAACAAGCATGTATGGACCTCATATAAATGGCTGATGTAGAATTCATCTAGTGTTTAATTTGTACACTAGATTTCCAGATTACTTGCATGCAGCAGTTAAAGCCAGAATGAAGTCCTGCCTATGGTGTGCCATCACAAGAGCTTTATTTGCCAGGTCTGCTGTCTCCCTTACCCCATTCGTTTGCTGTTCAGATGCTGTGGTGGGGTAGAATTTGCTGGGTTTGTTTAGGTGGGAATGGAGCGGAGCCATGTCCAACCCTCCTTTCACAGACACTACTGGTATGAATTGCAGACTTGTCTGCAGGTAGGATTTGGGTCAAGAAAGAGATCATTCTCAGCACAAGATCAAAATTCAAACTTCCCTTTGTCTGCCTTGCTACCTCTGAGAAAAGACTGAACATAGATGACAATTTTGTCTATATAAACAGCTGTTATTCTTCTACATAAACAAGTGTTATTCTTGGGCGGGGGGGGAGAGAACAAAAATCCTGCAAATTGATAAGTTAGAACAGTCGGTGTGATGCCAGGGTGGACCCAGCAGTGCAGCTCTGTCAAGACAGCTCTGAATAGGGCCAGAAATCCCCGTGTGCACGAGACCGTTGTGGACATGGGGAGCTCGTGCAGCTCATTCTCTGTGGGATCAGCCCACTTTTCTGATTCACCCAGAATCAGAGGTGACTTGAAGAAAGCTCTATGAGAAAATGAGTGCAAGTTTTCAAACTGAGAGTGTGATTCTCTGTGTTTCACATATCGCACATTCAGCAACTTACTGGAACTGGTAGAGGGTCTGGTTCGTTATAGCGCAGCCCGGGTCATAGTCACTGAAGCATAAACTGAGAAACCACGATATGCAACATCCTGACTAAACACAGAGCATGGGCTGCAAATGGAAAGAAGGAAGGCTGGACCCTGTAATCTACTCTGCAGAGAACAATTGTGCAAGGATTTATAAATGACATTTACAAATGATCAGAGGAATGCTGTGCTAATAGCATCCAGACAAAAAACTCACTGGAAGATAAGAAATGGGTTTCAGTTCTCATAGCAGTTCATTGTCTGCGGCAAAAGGATTTTGTTTCTTTAGCATTTCTTCCAAGTATTCATCTGCCTCCTTATCAAGAATTCAGGCTTTAATCTAGTAGAGTTTTGAGTTTCCAAAAGAGGTGCTTTTTTGTGTTTGCAAGTTGAAGGCTGGTTGTGGACATCGTTTACTCTGTTGACCTGCCGGCTACTTCTTTATCTGCCATAACACAGGTAATGAATGCAATTATGTCAGGATAAAGCAAGTGTCTGATGTACAGCCTCTGCTGAAGAAACAGCACAGGTCTCCTCGCGCTGCCCCAGGCTGAAGGTCAGCCCTCGGGACAGTGTTGTTCCCTAGAGGGGACTGACAGGCAGCCAGCAACTGAAGGTCGTGACTGATTTTCAGATTAGAAAAGCCCACCTTATACTTTCATGGGCTTCTGTACAAATGGGAAGTGCTGGGATTTTGTAATCAGAGCCAACGTGGAAAAGGACTTTCTGATTCCTGACGATCCCAGATGTTGCAATGATGGATTTTGAGGTTCAGAAATGAAACAAGAACTATGAGAATTTTGCATCGTCCTTACTCTCCGCCTTCTCCAAACGTGATCAACAAAAAAGCTTTGATATAAGCATTCAGTGTTGAATTCAAGTTCAAAATTGTTTTGCCTGTTCTGTATAGAAGTCAGTTGTGTGATCTCTAGAAGTGCTGAAATACCTTTTCAATTTTTTTTAATTTTTATTTTTTATTGAAAAAAATGTTCTGAACTCCTATATATTTAGCTGCTTTGGGGGACAAAGATTGTATTCACGAGTCATTTGCACCCTCTTATACCCCACTTCTTATTTTGTGCTATGTTTGTAGAATGCCATGAACTAAGCAGTCTGTTGCTGATCTAATTGTACTTAGCCACAATGGTGACACGTGAAAAAGAAGGAAATAATTTAATCTCATTTTGGAGAGAATTCCTTCTTCTTGAGTGAATTGTCTGTGGAGCGACACAGGGAGAGACAACTCACACTGACGCTCCAGCAAGTTGCCTTGCCATGAACTTACAGAGAGATATCGGTTCCCAGACTGGTGCCTCAAATGACCACCCTCCTCACCCCCCTTCTTCTTTTTCCCCAGACTAACTACTTCAGAAATTCTCAAAATAGTGCTGAATACCAATGCTCAACTGGAGAGGAAAATCTTGCTATAAATACAAGCACAAATAACAGAGGCAGAGTGTACCTCGCGGAAGGACTCTGTAAAGCTTTCTTGGCTGAGACACCAGGGAATATCACAGGGACTTTGCGTTTCCAGGGAAGCTATTTTAAGTTAGTCTGGAAGAAGCGAGTGTGATTTCATACTTCCTTTCCCATCTTGCATGACTTCTTGTAAACAGGCACGTTTTAAATACAGATAATTGGGTGAAAAGGGAAGAAAATAGTGTCTCTTTATGTACGAGTAATTACTGCCACGTCTAGGTACTTCTGAGACAGGTAACAAGCTTTGCTCTTAAATTGCTGTGCTGCTGTGGTTCGTACTTGCGCTGAAGAATAGTGTTTTACATTTCCCTTCCATGACTTTTGGGAGCAGTACAAAGTAGGCTGTTTAGTTGAATCTCCAGGCTTGACCTCTCTATTTGGATGCCTCAGTTTTCAGCTGCTTATTTGCAAGACAGCGTGCCCTTGGTGCAGATGTGCCACCCCTAATATCACCTAATATTAGTAGCTTTGGTGAAC